>BSBK01014992.1:0-60000 GCA_027943335.1 Chamaecyparis obtusa | reverse complement strand
CAAAAATGTTTATCAATGTAGGGATGGGATCCCCATGCCTCCTTACTCACTCTACCAACCTATTGGATTTTCATAATCAAATTTGATTGTCTAAAGCCTCCTTAATTGAATTTATTTTTAATAAAGTTTAAAGTCTTATTTTTGTGTGGACTTTGAAAGATAAGTTCAAATCAAATTGGGGAAATCTGATTTTCTTCTATAGACTTATTCTTTCTTCCTTCTTCTTTTGGACAGCAAGTTTTATATAAAGGGAAGAATGTCTTTATTCTTCCAGTAGTATGCATGAATGTAATTTCTCTTTTATGTAGTAGCAAAGAGATGTTTTTGAATACTCTATTTTTATCAGAGATATGAATGATTATTCTGTTAAGCAATGATTGCTTCAGATAATCTTGTAAGAGCATTGAGAAGCTCATAGTTTGTATGCAGCTCGAGTAGTTGCAAATTTAATTTCTGATTGTAGAAGTGTTTTAGTTTCAATAGAAGCAAGTAGTTTCTTGAATATTTCTCCAGTCTTTCATGTTTGCCCTGTTTTGAGGATTTGGATTTTATTCCTTGCTGAATAGAGCTTCATTTTGTGCATTTCTAAAATTTAGTATTTCTTCTAAATTCTTTACATGGTATCAGAGCTGATTGGCCTTCAATCCTTATGAGTTTGGGCATTTTTTTTCCTAGGTATTTGTTTATCTTGCACAGGAGACATGGTTGGAGATGTAGGAAAGAGTTGGCAGCAGCCACCATCCTTCAATGGACAAAATTATGATGTTTGTGAAAAGAATATGAGGAATGTCATGACAACAAATGATTTATGGGAGCTTGTGGTCAATGGATTTATGGATATAACTGACCCAATTTAGTTTTCTGGCCTCACAAACAATCAGAAGACTCAGTTGAAGGAGTCAAGAAGGAAAGATGCAAAAGCTTTGAGCTTGATAGAAACTGCCTTGACAGAGGCAATCTTTCCTAGAATAGCAACAACTAATTATTCCAAAGAAGCTTGGGATATTCTTCACACAATTTTTAAAGGGACTGAGAAAGTTCATTTGGTGAAGCTCCAAATGCTTTGAAGAGAGTTTGAGACTCTTCTCATGAAGGACAATGAGTCCATCTCAGATTTTAGCTCAAGACTCTCTGGTTTGATAAACGAGTTGAGAACCAATGGAGAAACCATGGAGGAGCAAAGAATAGTGGAGAAAGTTTTGAGAAGTCTGCCCTCAAAATTTGATAATCTTGTAATTTCCATTGAAGAGGCAAAGGATCTTTCAGTAATGATTGTTAGAGTAAAGTATTAATTATGTTAATTAATCTTTACTCCCTTCTTAAGATGTCAACTTCCTTTTACTTTAGTTAAAAACACATGCACTAGTTGTTCTAAACTCATGCATTAGTCATGTAATAGTTAAACTAATAATTACATGCACTAGGGTTTGCCTTTCAAGGCTTTTGATCTCCTTTATAAGGATGATCCATTGTACATTTAATTCATTCATTATTTGAGGATATTTTCTTCTTCATATTTTTGAGTCAAACCCTTGTCCTCTTCTTGTCTCTACTTCCTTGTAACAGGTTTTTGTATGCAGGTGATCTTCAGGTTTGTGGATTTGTATTGCTCAAATCCTACATGGTATCAGAGCTCCATGTTTGCAAGAGTGATTTTGGCATGTGTATAGGGTACATCTCCATTACTAGGCATTTCGATCACATTCTTCCTGGTCTTTACCTTCAACAGTCCCTCAAGTATCCTTACAAGATCTGGGATAGAGACTGGTGAAGTGTTCCCTAGTTTGTATAAAAATTAAAATAAAATTATTAGGGGTGCCGCCCAGTGACCACCTAGTGGCCACCACCCACCTCGGCTGCCCTGCCACAATCCACCTTAACTGCTCCGACCACTTTGTCGTGCTCGACAGCTCCGCCAACCACCAACGCCTAACCACCAACGGCTAGCCCAGACTGCCAATGGCAAGCCCCTTAGCACCAGTGCATGTGACCAGGGGCCAACAATTTTTTTTCACCAAGAAAAAAAAAATTTTGAATTTTTTTTTTGTCTTTGGAGCCTCTTTCACTAAAATTGGCTTTTCGAGAGCTCCAGGCATCGTTTTACAACAAACAAGATATCGACAGAAAGCTGGTTCCGAGTTTGATTCTCTCATGGAGGTTAATCTAGTTTTTTTTGTCATCTAGCTTGCTGGTTTTACTATCAAAGCCAGATTATCTTTTTTGCATTTTGAGGGGGCTAATTTGCTCAAATTAGCTCCATTTTTTGATCCGGAAGAAGCGTCGAAAAGCTCTTCTCACACACCATCCAGATTTCTACCTATTTTCATCAGAATTTTTTCAAGGTACACAAGATTTAGATCTGAAGCCTTTTTTCTCTTCTCTTGATAAAGCATATCATTCTAGGCTTAGGGGTTCGATATTTGGCTTGTGGGGGGGTGTTATTTTCTTGTTTCTATCAGCTAAACTAGATATTTATCAAAACAAAACCCCTTCTAAAAAATATGGCCGAGACCTCTTCCTATCTAGAACTTCTAACCCCACATAATTATCACACATGGAAAACCCTAATAACGTGGCTTCTCTGTTCAAAAGGGCTCTAGTCTTGTCTTGATGTAGTGCAGCTAGTATTACAAAGGCCCTTTGAGATCATGCAACATCGAAACAAGATGGATGAGGCTATGGGGTTGATTGTTTTACAAGTATCAAATAGCTTGCAGTTTCATCTTGATGGGTGCACTACCCCTCTACAAATGTGGACTAAATTTGAGACATTATTCAATACCATAAATGAGTTCAGAGCACTTTAGATTAAGGTAGAGCTTACCTCTCTTGTACCTGATTCTTTTCCCTCTATTGAGGACTTTCTGATGAAGTTCAAATAGCAAAGATCTTTGTTACATGGATGTGGAAAGTGAAAGACTGATAAAGAATGCATTTATCTGATTTTTTCTAAACTTTGGGGAAACTTTCAGATCTTCTCTTCTACCTTTCATTCTACCATGGATGCTTTGGGACCTACATTCACCATGCCCACTTTTGAGGTGTTCTGTGATCATTTGACTAGAGAGTAGGCCAAGCTTACTTAGTTGGACTCTTTGACAGGATCAAAGAACCAAGCATTGGTTGCCCAACCATCTAAAGAGAAGCAAAAGTAGCAGTCGAAGCAGATATTAGATTCCTCTTCTCAGCACTCTACTAGCCCACCATCTTCTTCTAAGAAGGAGAAACAAAAGACTGAGAAACCTACATGTTCCTATTGTCAGAAGGGACCTCATGATGAGTCACATTATTTTCAGAAGAAATTTGATGGCTACGAGAAATAGATTGCAGATTTGCAAGCTCTTCTTCAGAAGAGCATTGTTTCCTCTCCATCCTCTTCTGCCTCACAAGGGTCTACTTTTTAGTCTTCTTCCACATCTTCGACATCTACACAAGATTTTGGATAGGGTCATGCATTATGAGCATCCATTGCATCCCCTTCACAAGTCCCTTGGATACTGGATTCAAGTGCTTCTCACCATATGGCATCTTCACAAGGGGTATTCTCTACTATTGAGGCTTCTCCCATTCCTCATATTCTCATGGGGAATAACATTGTCTTGATAGTCTACGAGAAAGGTTTAGTAGGCATTCAGGATGACACATTCAATGATGTATTGTATGTTCCATCTCTATCTGTAAACCTTCTCTTGATTTATCAGATTACACATAGTGGGTCAGGGAAGACAATTGAGTTCACTACAGATTCAGTCTTCATTCGGGATAGTGTGACAGGAGGCATTGTTGCTATAGGGATAGTTGATCATTTTTTATCTCCTTTATAAAGATGATCCATTGTACATTTAATTCATTCATTATTTGAGGATATTTTATTATTCATATTTTTGAGTCAAACCCTTTCCCTCTTCTTGTCTCTACTTCCTTGTAATAGGTTTTTGTATGTAGGTGATCTTCGAGTTTTGTGGATTTGTATTGCTCAAATCCTACAATGATTATTGATGAGTTGATGGGTTCTTTCCAAACCCATGAGCATCACATTAATAGTTCAACAAATTCTTCTCAAGAGAAAACTTTTAGAGCTCAAACCAATGCAAGAGGTAGGGGATGAGGCAAAAATAACTCTGGAAGAGGTTCGAGAGGCAGAGGTCATGGTAACTCTGGACAACAAAATGCTGGAGGAGAAAGCTCAGAATGAGAAACCACTAATGAGGGAGCTAGCAGCTCCCAGAATAATTCCAAAGAAGGTAAGAAGAAATATAGTTTAGACAAGAGTAATATTGAATGTTATTATTGTCATAAATTTGGGCATTATGCTAGTGAATGCTGGAAAAAGAAAAGTAATCAGTCAAAGCCAAGTGCAAATGTTGCTGATATGAAAGTGGGTGATGGAAATAATCCCACAGCCTTCATCATGTGCAACGTTGGTGAAGAAGGTAGTCCCGAAGTCTGGTATTTAGACAGTGGTTGTAGTAATCACATGAGTGGTAATGAAAGTCTTTTTTCTTTCATTGATAAGAACATAAAATCTGAAATTAGAATGGGGAACAATGGAGTTGTTCCAGTCATGGGAAAATGATCTATTATGATCCGCACCAAGCAAGGTGAGAAACAAGAAATTCAGAATGTTTACTTTGCCCCAAATATAAAGCACAGTTTGATGAGTGTTGGACAACTCACTCAAAATGGTTACAAAGTGCTGATGGAGAATGACCAATGCGTCATTTATGAGAAGGATGGGAGTAAGAAAATAGTTGTAGTGGTTCAAATGAAAAAGAATCGAATGTTTCCATTGAAGGTAGAGATGTGTTTCTCTTCACAATCAGCAACTCCACCTCCCAAGAAAGAATGTACAGCAGTACAACAATCAGCCTTCAAGAGCATGATTGAAGCCCCCTCTAAGCTATGGCATTTAAGGTATGGACATCTTGGTTATGATGGTTTAAATTTATTGTCCAAGAAAAGAATGGTAGATGATTTTCCATGTATTAAAGAGTTCATTAGCAAGTGTGAGGCTTGTATTTTGGGTAAGCAACATAGGCTGCCCTTTAATTCTGGAAACTCTAGAAGGGAAAGAGCACCATTAGAGTTGGTGCATACTGATTTGGTTGGCCCTATGAAAATAACTTCCATTGGAGGGAGTACTTATTTTATGATCTTCATAGATGATTTAAGTTGTAGAACATGGGTTTACTTTATGAAAAATAAATCTGAATCTTTTGATAAGTTTTTAGAATTTAAAGCCTAGGATGAAAATGAAAGGGGACATAATCTTAAAGTCCTAAGGTCAGATAGAGGGGGGGAATATGCCTCCAATATTTTTGTAAATTTTTGCAAGAAGAATGACATAAAGAAGGAGCTTACAGCCAGTTATACTCCGTAGAAAAATGAAGTGGCTGAAAGAAAAAATAGAACCATTATTGAGATGGCAAGAAGCATGATGAAAGAAAAAAGACTCCCAATTGAATACTGGGGAGAAGCTGTAGCAACAACAGTCTATTTAATAAATAGAAGTCCTACAAAAGTAGTTCATGACAAGATTCCAATGGAAGCATGGACAAAGCATAGATGGATGGTTGAACACTTGAGAGTGTTTGGGTGTGTAGCATATGCACACATGCCAAAGGAGCAAAGGCAAAAGTTGGATGACAAAGGAGTGAAGTGTGTCTTTATTGGTTATAGTCTAGAATCCAAGGCATAGACATTGTATGATCTGGTTGGTAAGAAGATGGAGCTCATTGAGAATGAGTCATGGGATGGCTCGGTGGACACATCTTCAAGCACTTCAAGTAAAGTGCCTATTATGGTTGAAGATAATGAGTTTTCTGATCAACAAAATGTAATAACAGTAGGTATAGAAGGCTCTAGAAGGCTACAAATTGGCCCCACAAAGAGCAACAATAGCAATACTAAGAGCTATGATCCCACTCTTGCCTCCCTAGTGCCAAGAAAGACCAAGAGTATAAGGGAGATATACCAAGATGAAAGGTATGAAAATGAATTTGATGAAAATATTAATTTTGCATTATTTTCTCATAGTGATCCAATTTATTTTGAGGATGCTGAAAAAGAAGAAAAATGGTGTAAGGCCATGGATGAGGAAATGGATGCAATAAAAAGAAATGAAACTTGGGAGCTCACTAATTTACCTCCCAATAAGAAAATTATTGGAGTTAAATGGGTTTACAAGACCAAGAGCAATGCTGAAGGAAAAATAGATAGGCATAAGGCTCGATTGGTGGTCAAGGGGTACAAACAACAGTTTGGTAGAGATTATGATGAGACCTATGCCACAATTGCTGGAATGGAAATCATGCGTCCTGTCATAGCAATTGCAGCCCAGCATAAATGGAAGGCTTATCAAATGGATGTGAAGTCTACCTTCTTGAATGAAGTATTAAAAAAAGAGGCTTATGTGGAGCAGCCACCTGGTTATGAAGTTCCGGGTCATGAAAGTAAAGTGTATAGGCTAAAGAAGGCTCTTTATGGGCTTAAGCAAGCTCCACGGGCATGGTATAGAAGAATTGACTCATATTTGATGAGAAATGGCTTTTGCAAAAAGCGATGGTGAGCCCACTCTTTACATCAAGGTAGCTAATGGTAATATTTTAATTGTTGTCTTATATGTTGATGATTTAATCTTTACTAGAAATAATGATTTCCTCATTGCTTATTTTAAAGAGGCCATGAAAAGTGAGTTTGAAATGTCAGACTTAGGTCTCTTGAGATATTTTCTAGGCATAGAAGTAAAACAAATGCATGATGGTATTTTTATCTGTCAAGAAATATATGCAAACCAAATTTTGGAGAGATTTAAAATGCAAAGTAGAAAGCCTACTCCAACACCAACTTCAGTAGGTTTGAAGTTATGCAAGAAAGATTGTAGCGGCAATGTGGATCCAACTTTATATAAAATTTTAGTTGGAAGTTTGATGTATTTAACAATTATTAGGCCAGACATTATGCATGCAATAAGTTTGATTTCCAGATTTATGGAAACTCCAAAGGACTCCCATTGGAAAGCGGGAAAGAGAATCCTAAGGTATGTAAAAGGAACCAAGGGATATGGTATTTTGTATACTAGAGCAAATATTTTTGATCTTATTGGCTACACAGATAGTGATTGGGCAGGAAGTTTGGATGATAGGAAGAGCACTTTTGGATATGTCTTTCACATGGGTTCATGTGTAATCTCATGGGCTTCTAAGAAGCAACCCATAGTAGCTCAATCTGCAGCATAGGTTGAATATATAGCAGCAAATGCAATAGCATGTCAAGCTATTTTGCTAAGAAGGATCTTGGAAAATTTGAAGCAAGAACAAGAGGATGGAACCACAATATTTTGTGACAATATTTCCTCAATTTCTTTATCAAAGAATCTGGTGTTTCATGGAAGAAGCAAGAACATTGAAATCAAATATCATTTCATTAGAGAACTAGTTGAGAATGGTGAGATAAAAATGGAGTTTTGCAGGACAGAGCAACAGCTAGTAGACATTTCCACCAAGCCCTTGGGCATTGCAAGTTTTGAACACCTAAGGAGAAATCTTGGCATAGTTAGTTTGGATCAAGCATGATCTTGTTTTGTTGGCTCAAGACAATGGGGGAGTGTTGGATTTTCATAATCAAATCTGATTGTCTAAAGCCTCCTTAATTGACTTTATTTTTAATAAAGTTTAAAGTCTTATTTTTGTGTGGACTTTGAAACATAAGTTCAAATAAGATTGGGGAAATCTGATTTTCTTCTACAGACTTCTTCTTTCTTCCTTCTTCTTCTTTTGGATAGAAAGTTTTATATAAAGGGAAGAATGTCTTTATTCTTCCAGTAGTATGCATGAATGCAATTTCTCTTTTATGCAGCAGCAAAGAGATGTTTTTGAATACTCTATTTTTATCAGAGATATGAATGATTGTTCTGTTAAGCAATGATTGCTTTAGATAATCTTGTAAGAGCATTCAGAAGCTCATAGTTTGTATGCAGCTCGAGCAGTTGCAAGCTTAATTTCTGATTGTAGAAGTTTTTTAGTTTCAATAGGAGCAAGTAGTTTCTTGCATATTTCTCTAGTCTTTCATGTCTGCCCTGTTTTGAGGATTTGGATTTTATTCCTTGCTGAAACAGAGCTTCATTTTGTGCATTTAGTATTTCTTCTAAATTCTTTACACAACCGCCATCAATTACTCTTTACCCAACATTAATTGAGTTCTACTATTCATGGATGGTAACAATAGGTTGTGCAAGGTTGTCTCAATCAAATCCAATGACTTTTACCTCTCATTAAGAGTCATGGCTGGAAAGAAATAAATGCATGGTCCGAATCCAAATTGTGTGTGTCACGTAAGGATGAAAACTTTCATAAATAGTCTAACCTTTATCTTATCTAATATAATGTGCAATAGTGATGCTCACGTTCCACCTCAAGTTTCAAAGCCAAAGGTTGCCTCTAAAATGCATGTTCAACAACCTTGCATAAAATCATTTATAAATGTCTTGAAGTAAAATTTATTTGAATGTTTTATAATTATTAGTTAACCAATATGTTAGGAAAGCAATGGTGCAAAAACTCTTTCTGAATGCTAAAAGATAGGGAAATAAGCACCTATAAATTAACCATAGAGATATGCAAGTAAATCTACAAACACACAACATAGAGAAAATGCCAGATATAATGTGGGAAACCCTTTCGGGAAAAAAACCCACCACTCAAAACACAAAGAAAACACTAGATATAACATGGGAAAGCCTTTTGAGAAAAATACCCACCACTCAAAACCCCGAGCAAACTTTTGTATTACTGTAAATAATTTACATACAAGACTCTAGATTTCTCATAGGCTTAGATTTCCTTTACAATCAACCTGATTTTCAACCACACCATATTTTAACAAATTCCTATAGCCATTAAAAGATACTGCAAATCATTTCAGAATTTGGTACAAAAATGGTTACCAGAAAAATAGTTTACCAACCGTCTGTCACACACAATCACCTTCGCAACTGCCTATACGGTGATTACTCCCTTTGAAACTTTTTCCTCTATCGAGTCTTGTCGTACGGGGACTTCTCCCTTCATCACTTTTTCCTCTGTCGAATCTTGCCCGTACGATGACTTCTCCCTTTGGCACTTTTGCCTCCATCGAGTCTTGCCCGTACGGTGACTTCTCCCTTTAGCACTTTTCCCTCCATCAGGTCTTGATACTCCATACGATGCCAATGTAGACTCACCTTATGGTGCCTATGTTTCTCTTCACCGTACGCTAGAATCACCACACGGTGAGATCTCACCACCATATGTTGGTCTCATTGTCCGATGAAACTATTTTACTTCTTAAATCCAACAATCTCCCACTTAACGAAGTATGAAGTTACTCAACGAGGCTAATAAATGTCTGGGAAACCAAGCCCCATAGAATTTGTGAACCATTTGAATTTAGTTGTGTTTGTTGGCTTTGTCAATGCATCTACAACATTCTCTAGAGTACCAACTTTTTCTAGGTTCACCTTTCCATCTCCAACCATGTCACATACAAAATGATATTGTACATCAATGTGTTTTGTCCTGGCATGGAATGTAGGATTCTTTGCCAAACATATTGCACTCCGACCGTAACAGAAAATTGTTATTTTTCCTACATCGTAGCTAACATCAGAACATAGGTGCTTATGCCAAACTGCTTCTTGACATGCACGAGTAGATGCAATGTACTCTACCTCAGTTGTTGACAATGCAGCCACACTTTCTAGTTTCTCATCCAATTGATAGCACCACCATTCACCATGAATACATATCCACTGTTGGATCTTCTTTTGTCAATGTCCCAAGCCCAATCAACATCCACATAACCTTAAATACTAACCAATCTATTTGATCCAATTGATTCACCTTGATAACACAATGTGTACTGTGATGTACCCTTGAAATATCTGAGAACTTGTTTTACAGTGTCCCAATGTGTCTTGCCTGGATTCACCATAAACTGACTCAGTACTCCCACTGCTTGGGTAATGTCTGGTCTCATACTGATCATTGTGTAAATGAGACTACCAACAACACTTGCATAAGGTTTATGCTTCATGTCTTCAATCTCACATAGATATTTTGGACTATCATTGATGGATAGGTTTGTTCCATGTAATATTGGAGCTACTTGTTGCTTGCAATCATTCATATTAAATCTCTTAAGAACATTGGTAATATACTTGCTTTGACTGAGCCAAAGCTTCCTACCAATCCTATCCCTTCTGATTTCCATCCCCAAAATAAATTTTGCCGGCCCTAAAGTTTTCATTTCAAATTTCAAGGAAAGTTGAGATTTTAATTCTAAGATGATTTCCTTACTATTACCTATGAACAACATATCATCTACATATAGAGCAATTATAAGTATCTGAACACCTTCAAATTTATAATACACAAAGTGATCAGATTTATATCTCATAAAACCCAAGGACAAAACATATGTATCATACTTTTGATAGTAGATTCTGGGTGACTGTTTCAAACCATAAAGAGACTTCCTCAGCTTACATACCAGATGCTCTTTACCTTTTTCCACAAATTTATTTGGTTGGGACATGTATATTTCTTCTTGAAGATCACCATGAAGAAACATTGTCGTCACATCCATCTACTCAATTTCAAAATCATGTGTCACTGCAAGTGATAACACAAATCTGATAGATGTGAGTTTAGCTATAGGAGAAAATATTTCTCTGTAGTCAATACCTTCTTTTTGAGAATACCCCTTTGCAACCAATCTCGCATTGTACTTGTCAATGTTGCCATCTAAACCATACTTCTTAAATACCCACTTACATCCTATAGGCTTTCTACCTTTAGGAAACGGTATGAGATCCCAAGTTTCATTCTGTTACGAAGTATAAGGAGTCATCGTATGCCTCTTAATCATGACATGATCTACACATAATTTTTCAAAATTTGCATTTCAAAACTCACCACCGTTATCCATCCTTAAGCATTTGATCTTTCTCCCAGTCTGATTTTCAATAAGACTTTTAAATTCCTTAAACCGACTAAACACTTCTGATTTATTCTTCAAAAAATAAATGAATGTTCTTCTTGAATAATCATCAATAAATGATACATAATATCTTGACTTAGACAAAGAAGGAACATCCATAGGACCAAATACATCAGAGTGAATATAATCCAACAAACCAGAAGATTTTTGAGAACTAGAATAAAACTGAACATGGTTTTGCTTTCCATAGATGAAATATTCACAAAAATCCAATTCAAGGTTACAATCAACCAAATCCTCAATCATGTTTTTATTCTTCAAGGTTTTTAAACCTTTCTCGCCAATATGGCCAAGCCTATGATGCTAGAGCATTATTTTCTTTGTAGGAAGTTTAACTTCCATCGCATTTACACCATGTGTTTCCATATCAATTTTATCAAACTTTATAGACACACTATTACAGCATACAGGTTTGGCATCTAACTTATACAGTGTTCCAATGCGTTCACCCTTAGCTAAAATAATAAAACCCCTAGTCATCTTACAACCATCATGGACAAATGTTACCTAGACTCTGACATCATTCAGATTACCAAAAAAAAGTAGGTTCCGAGCCAGACCGGGTATATGGAGTACTCCATCAATTCCCTTTACTCTACCGTCGAGGAACTAGATTCTGACTCATACTCTTCCAACGATCTCCAGTGTGGAATCACTTGCTAGGAACACCTTTCCTCCATCATATAGTTCATACTTTGAGAGCCACTCTTTATGAGACGTCATGTGGAATGATGCTCCTAAGTCCACTAACCATACTCCATCTGATGTAGGTACTGCCAAGGCTACTAAAAAGGCATTGGCATCAATTTGAGAAGATTTTGTGTCAGAAGTGTAATTCTTCTTCTTCTTTTTCTCTTCTTTGCAATCCCTTCAGATATGACCTTTCTGCCCATAGTTCCAACAATTCTCCTTGGACTTCTTTCCATGACTGACAGATCACTCCTGAGACTTTGACTTTGTGTCTTTTTTCCTACCTTTATCCTTAGATTTTCCTCGTACAAAGAGAGATTCTTTGGCCCCCTCAGAGGACTTCCTTCACATCTCCTCCGATAGAAGTGAAGTGACTACCTCCTCCATTTTAAGCTTGGTAGTCGTACTTCTGATGGCCATTACCAAGTGATCTGAGGAATCTGGTAGTGAGCACATAAATAACATGAAATGCTCTTCTTTAGTAATGAACACACCAATAGATGTCAACTATGTGATCACCATATTGAAAGTGTTTAGATGATCGACCACAGCCGTTCCTCCATCCATCTTCAAAAAATATAATTTCTTTCTGAGGAAAAGTTTGTTTACCAAGGACTTCCTTGATAAATGTCTCCCTATTTCTTCCACAACACATGTGAAGATTTCTTTTCATGGACATTCAATCAAACCAAATCTACAAGCCTCGGCCTAATCAATCCTCTGGCCTTCCAATCCGCTAGATCCCGATCTTCCTGCTTCATACCCGTAGGCTTGGTGCCAGACACAGCGTTCTACGGGTCTCAATCTACTAGAAAATCTTTAATTTTAAGTTTCCATAACTCCAAGTTTGTTCCATTGAAATTTTCATTGTCCACTCTTCCTAACGTACCAACCATCTCTACTTATAGACAAGAAACTTTGCAAACTCCCACTGAAACCAAATTGGCACAAAATACCAAACCCTATCCGACAAGGATAACACAATTGGCTAGGCTCTCATACCACTTGTTATGAAAGAAATGGTGCAGAAGCACTTTTCAAATGCCAAAAGATAGGGAAATAATAAACTATAAATTAACCATAGAGATATGCAAGTAAATCTAAAAGCACACAACATAGAGAAAAGACCACATATAACATGGGAAACCCTTTCGGGAAAAAAAAACCACCACTCAAAACCTCGAGAAAAATTTTGTATTACTATAAATAATTTACATACAAGACTCTGGATTTCTCACAGGCTCAGATTGCCTTTACAATCAACCTGATTTTCAACCACACCATATTCTAATGAATTCTTGCAGCCATTAGAACATAGTGCAAATCATTTTAGAATTTGGTACATAAATAGTTACTGACAAAATAGTCTGCCAACCATCTGTCACACATAATCACCTGCACAATTTCTTGTAGGGTGATTACTCCCTTCAACACTTTTGCCTCCATCAGGTCTTTCCATATGGGATCTTCTCCCTTCAACACTTTTGCCTCTATCAGGTGTGACTTCTCCCTTCGACACTTTTGCCTCTGTCTGGTCTTGCCCATACAGTGACTTCTCCCTTCGGCACTTTTGCCTCCATTGAGCCTTGCCCGTACGATGACTTATCCCTTTAGTACTTTTGCCTCCATCTGATCTTGATACTCTATACAATGGCAATGTAGACTTACTGTATGGTACCTATGTTTCTCTTCACCACAGGGTGAGGTTTCACCTCCACTGTATGGTGGTCTCACCATACGATAAAACTATCGTACTTCTTTAATCCAATAGTATAAACCCATGCGCAAATGTGGTTGAGGAAAAGTTATGTAGTTGTTAATAACTAGTAATTGCACCTTGGTGTGTAATAGGTATGCTGACCATATGAGAAGGGTAGTATAAAATGTGTATTTTTGTAAATTTTGTAGAGCTTGTGATTTTGTCTAGTTTTCCTTATTTATGCAATATATTTAGTTTGTATTTAGTATATAATGCTTTAATATTTTCATTTAGCCAAACATTGCACACAATATAAGTAATGGGATAGGAGAAATAAAAATATTTGAATATTTCATTAACACCACTTCAAATCCAACTTATATGAATTAATTGAATAAAGAAAGACAGATATACATAAATTAATATAAAAAATGTGCAAATTAATTTTAAAATCTAAAAATCTTAAACAAATTTTTTAATTTCTTTAAAGATTATAAAATTATTTTTAAAACTATTAAATTTTATTATATTGGTCAATTTCACAAACATGCAGATTCTAATACTTTTTAACATGTAAATTATCAATATAACAAGTACCACTAGTGGCCAGTACTTGCCTTTGTTTTATAATTAATTTTTATTTTTATTTTTATTTATATGTAAAGTGATTTTTTAATTATTATAATTTATAATTAATTTTAATTTATATGTAAAGAAATTTTTTAATTATAAATAATTATAAAATTATTATAACTATAGTTGTAATAATAAATATTTTTAAGTTTATAAATAATTATAAAATATAAATTGTTATTAATTTAAGTTCTAAAAGAGTATTACTTATAATTAATTTTAATGATAATTATTTAGGCCCAATAACTATTTTTCATAAAGAGTACACAATTGAAATCATAATAGCAATATTATAATGTTATTATATTAAATTTAAATTTATATAATATATAATTAATATAAATTTAAAAAATATTTAATATTTTATAATATAACAAAAATAGCCAATATTATCTTAATATAATGACATAAATTATACATTGGATTTTTGGTTAAAAAAAATTTTAAACAGATATTATTTAAAAAATTTAAAGAAAATCAATTAAAATTCAAAAAATTTTAAAATATTTAATAATTAAATAACAATAAATAAAGCAATGAAGAGTAATAAAATTAAATTCGTAAGTAAAAGTCTTAAAAATACTCTTAGAAAAGCATGCTCTTTATTCATTAAAAAGTGGTCTAACTTCAAATTTATTAGCCAATCATATCATCAAAAAATAATTTTTACAATTTATAAAATTAAAAAATTTACATTTAGACTATAGGATGTGTTATTATTAACAAAATAAGAAATATATTAAACTATAATTGGTGCAAAGAATTAGTTTTAATGCCTACAACAAGTACTAATAAAAAGTATTGTATGTCTTCTTAAAATAATAAAATTTGATATACATCTAAACTTTCTTATTCAGTATGTATATACATTAACATACACACATTTATATGTATGTGTGTGAATATTATATCAAAATTGCTACAAAATGTAAATTAATTGCAATAAAAAATAATTATAAGATTTTTATTAAATATCATCAATGACAAAAACATAATAAAAAATTCAAATCTTATATAAGTAATGGGATGGGAGATATACAAACATTTGAATATTTAATGAACACTACTCCAAATCTAACTTATATGAATTAATTAAATAAATAAAAAGAGATATACATAAATTAATCCGTTGAAAAGATAAATAAATTTAAAAAGGCTCTCAATTAGGAAGTTAATCATGATCCATTACAATAAACCTTATCAAAAATATTATATTGGAAGTCTAACCATACTCCTAATCCCAAACAAGATCATAACCCAAACTATAAAGACAACCCTAACCCTAATCATGTCATTAATGTAAACCTAAACCATTATCCTAATCCTAATTTTAATAAAAACCTCAACTTTAACCATAAAACTAACCATATTCCTATATCTAATTTCAATCCTAACATTAACTCTAACCTTAATCAAAATTGTAACCCTAACCATAATACTAATCATGATGTAACCCCTTACCCTAACCATAATTGTAACTCTAAACTTATTCACAACCCGGACCTTATTCCTAACTCTAACCCTAACCCTAACCCTAACCTTAACATTAAACCCTAACTTTAACCATGATTTTAAGCATGTTGTAAACCCTAAGCATCATATATTCTTTATTAAATTTGTTCAAATACTCTAATAATAAATAATAAAATTGTGAAGAAACATATCAAATTAAAATTTTATTTTTTAAAAAATTTTACTTAAATTTAAATATTAATAACATTATGTAAATTAACACACAAATTAAAAATAATCATTATGCTAGAATATTTAAAATTTTAATAAAATAAAAAAATTAGATTAATTTTAATAAATTTAAATTATTGTTTCCATTTTAATAGAAAAATCTAAATAATTAAATTAAATATCAAATATATGTCAAAAAAATATTTTAAAAAGGTAAATAAAAAAAGTATAGTTAAATTTAGAATATGAAAAGCATCATTTTTTAATATTATTTTAAAAATAAATATCTATTATTTAAAATAAATATAATCCACTATATATTTAATATTGAATTTTGTTTTTTTTAAATGTACATAAATTAATTTGATAACTAGTAACTTAACCTCTACAAAGTAGGTCTATGCTTCCCTACGATAATAGAAGAGAATGAATAATAAAAGAGGGAAAATGGAAGAGTAGTATGACAAATCATAATATAAAGCACTTTATTAATATAATTTAACTTTTTTTGATGAAGTAAAGTATAAGCCAACAAATTACTTATTGATGCCAGTCAGAAACAGTTAATGTTGGGTTTCACGTGGCGATTAAAACTGTGAGAGAATACCAAAATGACTATCCATGGAACGTCTAGCTATCAAAAACTATTGAAAAAGAAGGCGATGAATAGAGGGGATAAATTTTCCCAGGCTGGTGAATGAATGTGCACAAAAATCAAATCAGTGGACATCAAAAAACATTATGAGATATTTAATTTACTACCTTCACGATGAACGGATGAGATTCGTTCAATCATATTGCATGTGTACAGAGCTTGAGACAGACATTGATTGTTGAAGCCCAGGCCGATGTGTTTCATATAATGAAATGCCTTCAGTGTAATAATAATTAAAGGCTATAACATTATCCGCACACACACACACATAATTGTCATTTAAAAGTGTCAATAATGTTTTAGATAAGAACACATTCATGCTCCTCCTAAATATATGTACGTACATTATTTTTTTAACTTACTAAACCCTTTTTGATGTCTTTTGTATTTTGTGTTTTGTCTTTTCTCATATTTTTTCTTCTTTTTCCTTTCTTTAGTTTATTTCTTTTTTGTCTACCCTTTCAAATGGTTGTCTAAGAACTAAGATACTTCATTAAGGGGATTGCATCCTTAAATTTAATGATCTCTCTCTCTCTCTCTCTCTCTCTCTCTCTCTCTCTCTCTCTCTCTACACAATAAGGACCCAATTTAGCATGAATAGGCTCCTGCATTGATTTTTGGTACTCTTTCCCTGCACCTTCTATTTTTTCTCTTTGTCTCCACATTATCGACTCTCCAAACATGTTTCATCATTTTTTGGAGGAATAGGTTACCCCAATTGACCTATTCTCGATACTAGGTCATATAGGCTTACATTTTCACTAGTATTTTCCTTGAAATTCAAATTGGGTGCTGATTTCATTTTTTATGTAGGATTTCTAAAAAAATTATCTTCCTTCAAGTTTTGAACCACAAAATATTGTGAGAGGTATAAAAGAAACCTATCTCTCCTCATTTTGGTAATGGCATCATAAGAATTAAATAACTCTTTATAATTTTTCAACCAAGCGTTCTCAAGCATTCTAAGACATTTTCAAGTCAATCTTCTCCATGGATCAAGCTTCTTTCCATCATTAAAGGCCAATAGATGGAGTCCACCATCAAGGAAGAATATCACAATAAGAATCTAACTACATATATTGAAGCATCGACATTCATTAAAGAATTCAAGTCTTCAAATATTCAAGTCACCCTTCTTTCTTTCCATCAAGAATTAAGGCAAACTAAAACATCCATTACGCAAGTTATTGTTTTTATGATTTCCTTCTTATTTTTTGTCTAGAATAAAATCTATTTCATCAACATACTTTAGATTCACATTCAACAAAACATTTCTATTGACAAGGTATAATACACTTCATGCTTCAAAACTACCCTTTTCTCTATGACAACACACTTTCATTAATTTTCATTCATTGCAAGGTTATTTCTAAACTATGGTTTAACTAGGGAAATAAGCTAGAGCTACATAACATTTTCATTATTTTTGGCATGTGCAAGTATAGGTTGTGTTCATATTAGATCAAATATAGAAATTCAAAACCTCATAGATTGTTTGTGATTTGGAATAAATGGAACAGTTGGAACTGCAAAGAACAAGTCATCTGAGGAAGCCTTTTTTTGGGGAATAGGACAGCCCAAACTTCCTTGTACCACCAGATCCCCCCCAAATTAATTTTATATGCCAGGTTCATGTTTTAGATTTTTTTCTGGTATCTATATAAGGCTATCAATTTTATGTTATTTTGCGTATACTACAACTTGTCCTTTCTCCCTTTCATGCATTTTATCATGAAACATCCATTCACATTTCTCTAAATCAACTCATCCAATCATTAAAGAAAAGGATCATTTTACTCATTCAAGGCTTAGGTCCTATTGAGCCTAGTGTACCATCCTCTTTCTAATTGTGTAAGAGGGAAATGGGATCTAACCCCAATTGGTCTTTTTTTTTCTTATTATACAATGATAATATATCAATGTTGTATTCAAGTTCATCATTATAGTAGATGTTTTATTGTATAAATATTTCTTATGGATTCAAAAGGCTGAATCATGTTTTTTTTAGATGTGATAATATTTTGGTTGCATATGATTTGTACAAGCTATAGGGTTCGTGATCACCTACAACATGATATTAAAGTTCTATATCTATATCTTCATATACAAATGTTGATATATTTAACCTTTGAAAAGAAAATGGTCCATCCTAGAAGAAAAGGGCATGGCTATTAGATCTAAAATCATAAAAAAATCCTATGATCAATTATCACAATGGAAAAATTAAAAAATTCGATAAACAATTGTGTGGTAGGAATCTCACACAACAAATCTTATGATTGTACAACCTTGTATAGACACCAATAAAAATTTGTGATTTTGATGTATGTGTAAGTAACTATAGTTTTAAATTTTTAAAAATCCTTGGTTTCACTAAAGAGTTTTTACATGTCAAAAAATATATTTTATAGTACTCACATACCTTGTGCTTGTATTGACAAGTTGTCTCAACATGTGACCCAATAATTCTATTGAAAGCATCATATAATCTAATACTTTACCTCATCTATTTCTACCCTTAGCATAGACCTATTATAAAATTATTTCTCACTCAATCTTGATGATTGGTGAAACCCACGAGGACCTTGAACACAAAAAGAAACCATATTTTGTGTAATGATGATCCATTTGGGTAGCTGAAGAACTAAGCACCAAAAAAATTGAAGTCAAATTTTCTACCAAGTCTAGGTATATCTTGACGGAAAGATTCCATATATTGGTGACCATGGAATAATAAAAATACTCTAACATATTTTAAACCAAATATAATATTCTACCGATTTCACAAAGTGGTCTTTTTTCCACTCAAAAGATAATATTTTATGCATGAAACATCATATTCCATGTCAAGGTATCCATATTATACTACATTATATTTTCTACCAGCCACCTCATTCATGTTTAAGGGGAGATATTTATTTAATTTTTTCATAACTTTGGTTTATGGAGCCCAAATCAAGAAAATGAAATATTGTCATAGAGATAGTTTCAAAAGAATTTAGTTGTCCAGGTCTTATTAGATATATTTTTCTACTAGTTTACGTTATTCTTAGTCAAATTTCTATCATCACTTTTATCTTTTAAGCTCATTATTCTTATCTAATAACTCCTAAAAAAAATTATTGTATACTTGAAATGGTGATTTAGAGAACTTTGGTTCTATCCATGCACTTTCTATAGAATGTCCATAAGGTATATTTTATTCAATTTATTTTTAAATTCAAATTATTAATTGGATACGTTGGTCTTGTCTAAGATCTAGTTGCATCAAATTACTTTATCTCTATGTATTCACCCTCCACCTTTTTGAGCATCACCTAGATCCAATGAGTGCTAAGTTTTCCTTTTATTATCATAAGAGATAGGTTCTTGTGAACTACTTCTCATGAAACATGGATCGATGAATTTGACTCAAATACCACATAGTAAAATGATGACAGAAATATAACAATTTGACTTGTTGTGGAATATATATCCTACTTATTAATTGATGAGATTAAGTGGATTTATAAATCATCATAATTCACAATAATTGGTAAAGGATTTGAAAATGGGGTTACAATAAAAGTTGATTTAACCTTGGAATAAACTTTTTGGTTGAGCATGCTTGAGCTAGAGTAGTACTGGGACGAGTGGCCTTCTGCAAAGTTCTAGTGCTTGATCTCTATGAGAATTACCTAGATGAAATGAATGTTAATTATTCCATTCAGTCTCATAAGAGATGGGTTCTAGTGAACCACTACTCATAAAACATGAGTCAATGAGTTTGACCCAAAAACTACATACTTGAAACCTGATAGCAATATCACAATTTAACTTTCTATGAAAAATATCTCCTACTTATTCTTTGATAAATTTAATGGGTTTTATAATGAATGGTTTATAAGAAACAACACTTTCTGAAGGTTTTGTAAATGGTTTTGCAATAAATGTGGGCTTAACCTTAGCAGAAACTTTATGGTTAAGAGTCCTTGAGTTGGAATATTACAGGATTGGTAATTTCCTAGAAATTCTATGTACTTCACCTATGTGAGCATCACCTAGACACAATGAGTGTTCAATGTTCCATTCATTCTCATGAGATATGGGTTCTTGTGCACCACTACTCATAAAACATGGGTCAATGAGTTTGAATAAAACACTACATAATTGAATCCTAATAGAAATATCACAATTCAATTTACTGCGGAAAACATCTCTTACAGGTCTCAACTTTATTTATTCTTCGTAAATATATAGTAAGATCATTGGTGTCTTATTTTTTTATTGGACAAGCTATAATTTCTTTTTCTATTCGTAATCCTATATTATTCTCACGTCAAAGGATACTAATGAGTCTAGGGGAAATGACCTCCTTACACATCTCACATAACTTAAGATTTTGCCTTACCTATATAAACTCATAAGCCAACCAAGAACCCTACTAGAGTAGACAAAACTAGAGTATTTATATTGGTTGTGTTTTAGAAGTGATTTATTCTAGTGTTAATACTGACACTATTATTATATTTTAGATATTGATCTTCCCCAAACACTTTAGACTATACTTTGGGAGATCTAGAGAGATCGTCATATCTCTCCATTTCTAGAGAATATTTCTATAGAGAATCTTAAAATCATTGAAGGTATAGATTGTAAACCAATCAAGATGATGTAGATTTAAAATAACTTAAGTATATCATAGGCATTACATGTTTCAATAGATCAAAATATTGTCTCCCAATTCCTACCTCTTACATTAATATCCAATATTCATATTTTATTGGTCATAATAAAATTGACATTAGGAAATATTTTTCTCCCATTAACTTACTGTAATAGAAAATTGGTCATCATCTATACATGATATCTTCTTTGGATAAATATCTTGAAAACATATCATTATTTCTGGTGGAGTATCAAGTTTCATACTTAGAAGATTGTATCAAGTATATTCACTTCTTTTTTAACATCCACATCATCACTTTTAGCCCACCATGTTAATCACCTTTGCAATTTTTTCTACATTTCACTTCATAGGTTTTTAGATTGACATCAACTTATCTTTGTCATGATAACATTTGATTAGGTTTTAGAAGAATCAAACATTTGGATTTATATTCCTTACACATCCATTTTGCGGGAATGGTTTCTTCAATCCTATATGGATTTTCTGAACTTCTTATTGAGATATTCTATTTGTAGATAGCTAATTGTGTTGTAGCTACAAGATTTCATCATAAGTATAAGGGCTACTTATTTTGGAGGGATTCATATCCTCATTTTCTCTCTCATATTGTGTTACATATACTATACTTGTGCAACCAAAGTAATTCTTGCAAGGTCATCTTGAGTCTTCCTTTTTTCCTTCACCCACTAGTGCAATTAGTTTTTCTCTTTTGGACATAATTTTATTTCTATGTGGAGACTTACTTATTTATATATGTACCTCATCAAGCCTTTTATATACCACTCATCAATTCCCACACTCATGCATGCACCATTTTTATAATTTGGTAATCCCCTAAGTAATTAATTAATCAATCATAAATAACTTAGGTCACCTAATATTTAATAGAACTTAAGCTAAACTGATGCAGGAGCATCTTGCATCGCAAAATAAAAGGGGGCGTGATTTTAAAAAAAGATTGGAGGAGAGAGAAAGTGATGAAAATGGAAAAAAATGAAAAAAAAGGTTATTTCATTTACCAAGGTGCATAGGTGGAATAAAAGAAAAATAGAAAAAAATAAAAATTTATTTCATTTATCGACGTATGTAGGTGGCATTTTAGAAGTTTGTGGAAAGTTCTTGCATTTAATATTTGTAGCTAGGTAGTTATACCTTTCTATTTTCTTATTGGCCACAAAGGCACTGTAATTTTCTAATTGGCCCATATGGTGCTGCTTAATATTAATTGGGTGGGTATTTAATATTTGTATCAAAGTAGTTGCATCTATCTTTTATCCCACATTGGTTGTGTTGTAATATCTTGGGTGGGAAGTGCCTATATAAAGAAGACATAGGAGCATTCATAAGCAAGTTCTCAAGTTATAGGATCTTGTATTTGGGAAGAAGCTTGAGGATTGTAAGCTTGGAGGATGTAAGATCTCTCATGTTGTAGATCTCATATTTGGAGGAAGATCTCATGTTGTAAGATCTCTCAAGTTGTAATGATTTTCAAGTATTAATTTATGTTTTCTAAAGCATTTTTTCTTCTGTTTGTCTCCATGTTGTTATGTCTTTGGTTATGAGTTGGTAAGGGTAGTGTGCCCCTTTATCAGTGGTATCAGAGCAGGAATTCTTGAGTGTGTAGACAGATCACTAAGCATGAGGCACTTTGCACTAGGACCTTGTGTTGGATGAATTTTTCCTTAAGAGGGCACGAGTATGGAGAAGAGAAAGAAGAAGATAAATTTTTTGATTGGATGGATTCTTAAAATTCCCAGACATGAGAAAATTAGAGAGAGATATCAAGAAGAGACAAGAGTTGCAATACTAGATTTGAAGAAGTAAGTGGCTAAATTAGAAGCAGAGCTGAAAAAGAGAAGAGTGATCCATCAAAAAAGAGATGATGATAATTCTTTGGATGTGGGAAAGAAAGAATATAAAGCAGAGTATCATGCATGCGGTACAAAAGAAGAGGAAGAGCATGAAGATGAAAAGATTGATAAACCTGTAGTTGATGAAGATGATTTATTAATGAAGATTACAACAGTTGAGAAAGAGTGGAATACCTTGGTTTGAGGTCAAAGGAAAGAAGTTGTTACATGCCTTGTTGAAGACACAAAAGAAGAAAATAAAGATGAAGATATAAAAGAGGTAAATTTTTACAAATTATGGGATGCTTACTTTGAGATGGATTTGAAAGATAATGATGATGGTTTATGTGAGGACCTTGCAAGTGATGTTTGGTATGCAAAAGAAGATTTGTATGGTATTACAGAGTTTAATACAAATGCATTAGATCCTAAATGATTGGAGGAGAATAAGAGTTACACTTGGACGAAGTTGATTGTAGAGTATTGTCAGCAACAGATACTTGTTCTAACTAGGTGTTGGAAAAGAAGAAAAAAGGAAATATATCGGCAACAGATATTTGTTCCTACAAGGTGTTGGAAAAGAAGACAAAAAAGGGAAATATATCAACAGTGACCACTTCATTTTGTGAATCCATATTCACAAAAAAATTTCTAGCTTGGGTGTCTAATGCAAGAGCATCTTGCATCACAAAATAAAAGGGTGCATGATTAAAAAAAAGATTGGAGGAGAGAGAAAGTGATGAAAATGGAAAAAAAAGAAAATAAAAAGAGAAAAAAAAAGAAAATAAAAAAAGGTTATTTCATTTACCAAGGTTCATGGGTGGAATAAAAGAAAAATAGAAAAAAAAAAAAAAAAATTCATTTCATTTATCGAGGTGTGTAGGTGGCATTTTAGAAGTTTGTGGAAAGTTCTTGCATTTAATATTTGTAGCTAGGTAGTTATACCTTTCTATTTTCTTATTGGCCACAAAGACAATGTAATTTTCTAATTGGCCCACATGGTGGTGCTTAATATTAATTGGGTGGGTATTTAATATTTGTATCAAGGTAGTTATATCTATCTTTTATCCCACATTGGTTGTGTTGTAATATCTTGGGTGGGAAGTGCCTATATAAAGAAGGCATAGGAGCATTCATAAGCAAGTTCTCAAGTTATAAGATCTTGTATTTGGGAAGAAGCTCGGGGATTGTAAGCTTGGAGGATGTAAGATCTCTCATGTTGTAGATCTCATATTTTGAAGAAGATCTCATGTTGTAAGATCTCTCAAGTTGTAATGATTTTCAAATATTAATTTATGCTTTCTAAAAATTTTTGTCTTCTCTTTGTCTCCATGTTGTTATCTCTTTGGTTATGAGTTGGTAAGGATGGTGTGACCCTTCATCATAAACTTTGGAGTTCCTTTTTGTATTTAGATTGAGTTATATTTAGGTTATTTGATCTCATAGAATAAGAAGATGGTACTTTTCATGATCTAATTTAATCCTCGCCTAGGATTTCATATAGGATTTATTTTTATTCCTTTATAAGTATTTAATCATTCATTGCGCACTATCTATTTGTGTTAAATTTAATCTCACCATTTTCAAAAATCTATCTCTCTTTCTCTTCCTTATAATTTCCCCCTTTCTTTTGGTGCTATTCAATTTTATTTTTCTAAAATTGGTTTCTTGCATTAAATTTTATGGGGGGATAATTTACCTTTTTTTGTTTAAGTATTTTACAATTATTTCTTATTAAAGGAAAACAAATTTTATCGGGACTAGAAATAAAAGTCTTTTAATAAAATAATAGCTAATAGTATCAAACGTTAATCAATGGGTAAGCAAATACTTTTTGATAGAAAAGACCAAAAAAATAGGGGAACCACAGCCCACTATAGATTACATACTTTTTACCAAGATTATATCTTTTTAAATTATATGAACATTAATACTTCTAAGCTTCTTAACAACACTATCAACAAGGGTAATCCCCTTATCCTTACTTTATAATAGTAGGACCAAGCATCCAATCCACCTTTGTCTTCTCTTTGGTATCGCTAGACTCTTCAGCACAATCCTTGTTCTTCTTCACCTTCCTTGTATCCATGAGGTGAGATCTCTTGATCAACTTTACACTAACAAAAGGCGAGGCAGAATTATCCTTATATATTAGTAGTAAAGGCTCTGCTTCATCATTCAATTTCCTTCAAACCTCTCTAGTGTTATCCATGGTAGTTTTACTAAATGTTATAACAACTCTCAGCTTATCTAGTATCAACAACAAAGAGTCCTCAAGCATTTTAATGTGTTGTTCATGGTCTTCTTTCAAATCACTTATACCCTTTACTAAGTCCTAGGTACTTGCCATAATGCTATTGAGTCTGTGATTTAAAAGGAGAAGGTATATCTTTTAAAATATTGATCCATGCCACAATTCATGAAATGATAGAGCTGTAGATATCTATCATGTGTTTTTTGACATCTTTATTAATAATAGTATTTTTCCATTGTTACTAATCATGCTCAACATAATAAACAATTTTCATGATTTTATTGTGAAAGAAAATGTATGCTCTCATTTGAGGAGCTTGCTCTTTACTTCCATCATTTGTAAATGAAAAATTATTTCGTAATAGAATTTGATTTGAAATATTGTTATTGGCTTGACCGAAACTTGATTGTCAACTTTATTTGTAAAACAAAGTTTTTGTTGAAATTATTTAATTTCATATGCATATGCATATGCATGCACTTGCACATGTGTGCGTGTGCACGCACACACACATGTATACATACATATTGTTACAAAATAAAAATGGTCTATCTTAAAGTCTTTCCTTTTGTGTGATACAATCTTAAATCAAAGCTAAATTTAATTTTACGATAAAATGCATAAATATGACCATAGAAACTCCACCAAATTTGATCAAGGAATGCTATCTATTAGTTACTCAAATTAAATGAATTTTTAATTTGTTTGTTGGAATATGTAGAATTAATATTTTTTTCATTGAAGAAAATTAGTATTTTGTGTTGAGTTGACAATCTAGTTTGAAAAATCTGTAAACCGAACTTTTTATGTCATATTTTCTTAAAGTAATATATGATATTTATTTTTAAACTTATAGAAGATACGAGCTTTTTATTATTGTCATAATTCTTGAATATTTAGAAAGAAATCAATGTGATTTGGAAATAAAATAATCGATAAAATGGGATATTTAAACAATAGGAGTATAGTAAGTTCTTATCCATTCAAAAGCATGATGGAAATAAGTAGTATATTAAAAAGTGTAAAGAAATATCTCGAAAATTCATTCATTGCGAGGCTTTCTTTCTTGTAGGAGAACATAACTGGCGAAGTAAGAGCATACGAAAAGGGTTTCTCTCAATCGGGGGTTTCTCTACCTGGGAAAATTTTGGTTCCCCATGCCGAAAAGGATAGCCATGACGGCCATCGTTATGGTTCTTACAGCATATTTTTTGAGTTCGCCGGGAGATTTTATTCCATACAGATGGGTATACGGGGATTTATGGAATCCGTTGAAGGTGTTGGACAGGCTCCCTCAATTAATTTCGAAAAGCGCGAGTGACCCAACCCTCGTTCGAACCAACTGGAAGGAAACCCCAGAAGCCCATGTGTTTACCCTCGATGCTCCAGGTTGGTTAACTCCCTCTTTCATCCTTTTCTTTTCCTCATAAATTTTGTATCTGAGCAAGGAATTGTAGCAGATCTGTAGTTATCTGTGTACAGGGATGAAGAAGGAGGATATAAAAATAGAAGCGGGTAAAAACAGAGTGATTACAATTAGTGCGGAGGGAGGCAAAAAAGAGAAGAAAGTGGGCTACAATTGGCGCAGACGGGAATCTGGCGGGGGTAAGTTCTGGAGGCAATTCAGACTGCCTGGAAATGTAGACATGGGTAACATCAAAGCTGATTTGGACAATGGTGTATTGACTGTCACTGTTCCCAAACTTGGCTATGGCAGAACCAAAACCCCCAAAACTGTTGAAATTGTTGCAACAGGAGATGTGGTAAAACTCGAGCTGTGAAGATTACTATGTACTCAGCCCTTGTATTTCTGTATAGTATTTGTAATTCAATTCTGGAATAAAAAGTTATTGACCACAAACATTTTCATTTGTGTATATGTTTGCACTTCCATTGTATAACGATTAATCGACAAATTTTGGATACTAGTGGGGAAAACGACAAAATGACTTTGATTTTATCCTAATGCAGTCTTTTCTTGACAATTATCATTATGGACTACATTCTCATCCTTTCACTATTGGCTTACATTGATCAAAGAAACATCGACGACTAAGGGGAAAAATTGAGAAATACAAAAATGAGTCACATAACCTCCTAGTTACTTGTCTGCGATAGTAAAATGTGGACACGTAACATCAAGATTATAATGTAGATATTCGTTGAGCATTCATTGAATAGACAAAATAGGCCGACAAAGTTCTATCTTGACTATTCACACGGCTTATCATAAGATAATTTTGGCACTCTAATTCTGAAATAATATTATTGGGTTTTTAGAATTGTTTAGGATAATTCAAAGACTCTCTTGATTAATTGTAAACTATTGATTCATCATTGAATAAAAACTTACCACATGTTATGCCATTGTTTTGATTAAATAATAATAAGAATTTAAATATGAAGAAAAAGAGTCATTGAATGATGTAGATCAATAGTTATTGATGTTCAACTAAAACATCCCATGATTACTTTCCAAGAAATTTATGCACTTTAGTGGGTAGTCACATGTACAAACTAATTCACTGTAGGATCAATCAGTTGTTAAAACATATCAAATTGTTAAAGTTATAAAAACTACTTATTACAAGTAAAAATTTGACGATTAATAAAGTCTAGAAGTGAATACAAAAAACGTAATATAATCAAAGTCATTATGGATGAAAACAAACAACTCAATAAATTCACAAAGTAATGGAGAACTCTTATGATAGCTAATTGATGAATGACTAGTTACACTTAAATTTGGGGTAATGAAATTATTAAAGACAAGTAAAAATTAGGGATGCAACCACACAACAAGGAACCTAATTATTATAGACAAAAGGTTAAAGGACCATGGGGAAGTATGATTTCTATTTTGAACAACCCAAAAGAAGGATATGTTGCTAAGGTGTTCCATAAGGCTCCTGCTGCCTCTTGACCCCCACCTCCACCTCTCAGAAAATGAGTTGCAGAGATTCTTGAGTTTCTTGGGGAAGATCTGGAGAAAATTGATATGACTACTTTCTCTAATTAAATTAGCATTTAGAGGGCCTTTTTTCCAGCATCTCAAATAGAGAAGATCAATAGTATTGTAAATAAGACCAACAAACACATAACACTAGTTAAGATACTATTCTTATAATCAATATAGAGAACTACCTCTATTATGATAGTACTTATAAAATTATATAATTACAATTCATATTTGAAAAAAAAGAACAATATAAGATCACAGCTAAATTTAAAAATTAAATTTTGACAAATAAAATAAAATATTCTTAATAAAAATTATAAAAATATTCTTTTCTTTCCAATGAAATTTTTTTTAAGTACTCTTTAAGTTACAAAGTAAAGAAAGTCATCTTAAATCTATCTCATTAAGCAAGAGATCGCATCTAATACCTTTACTTTTCACTTTACAGTGCAAATATCTTCATCTATTGCATTTAGATATTAGATAAAATCCATTTATTAATCAAATTCTGCCCGTCTTTCCTCTTTACCTTAAAGAAAGCGAATACCAAACCATATAAACAAAATTATTTCTTCCCTTACCGCCACCCATACCCCCTTAATTGCTAATTACTCCCGCAGATTGGGAAAGTTGCTTACGAAGATGTTTCGAGATGCAGGTTGTGGAAAACAGAGGATTTCAAAGCAAATACATAAAATATACTTTCAACCCCACCCATTTACAAGATTAAAGAAGCTACGCTATTTATAATTTTATTACATAGAATGATTACAGAATGCAAAACATACACAAGCAAGCAGTGATCTTAACTACGCCACTGCTTTCTTATCTGCCGTCTCAACAATATCTACAACTCTCTTGGTTTTATCTTTGTTCTCGCTAAGTTTAGGAACGGTGACAGTAAGCACACCATTATCCAAACTAGCTTTGATGGAATCCATATCCACATTCCCTGGCAATCTAAACTGCCGCCAGAATTTACCGACGCCACGCTCCACTCTGTGCCACTTGTCGCTCTCTTTCTCCTCCTCTTTCACCCGCTGCCCGCTGATTGTAATCACCATGTTTTCCTCAACTTGGATCTTTATCTCCTCCTTCTTCATCCCTGCAAACACGTGGTTAGATCTGTTACAATTCCTGCCATTTCAATGAACATTTTTAAGAAATGAAAGGGATAGATTAGTAACCTGGTACATCGAGGGTAAAGACATGGGCTTCAGGGGTTTCCTTCCAGTTGGTTCGGGCGAGGGTAAGATCGTCGAGGCCTCTGGAAATGAATTGGGGCAACTGGTCCAGCACCTTCAATGGATCCACCATGGCCTCCCATAAATCACCGTAAGGCCCTCTGTAAGGAACAAGACCTCTTGCCGGACTCACAAAGGAAACTGTAAGAACCATCAGCAACCCCAACAATATCTGCATCTTTTTCTCCATTAACATCTCTAATTTTCTCAGACAGATCACAAACCCTTGATTGACAGAGATAACTCGATTGAAAGCTCTGTGCTCTTCTTTCTCGGTTATGTTGTTCTGAGACAGATGTGAGCCTCGAGTGCGATTATATAGAGACGGGCTAAGCAGGAAAGGAGAGTGCATGAAGTATCCAGAGATTTCTTTACGTCTTTATTATTCTAGATACTTCTTGTTGGTTCGAGTCCACAGGGACATCGACATCTAGCTATACGCTTTATTTTCTTTTAAAAACTTTAGAATTAACTTCGACAACTGTAAAGGAAAATAAACTTATAACGAATGGGATGCATAGAAATAAACAAAGGTTGATAGCGGAGAGGCATTTTATTGAGAAAACTCCCGTCTTACGCCTGATTCCAGCGTTTTGGTTTCTCGCTTTTTTTTCTTTCCCGATAGTTAGTGATTTGGTCACTGTATATACAACCCTGATGCCTACGCTTCCGTGGGGGTTCCATGTGGGGCCATCTTCACATTCGCTTTTCCGTTTTTCTGCTCTCATACCCGACAGAGGTTGTTGAGAACTGGGAACTCGAAGATTACAGTGCTGTCAGTTTGTCGGATGGGATATAACGAACAATTTTGGTGGGCTGTTCTATAAGCTATGTTAGCTTTGTGGACGTTAAAAATTATCTTATCTTATCATATCATCAGAGAAAAAGATGGTGATGAAATTGGTAGCAGCAATGGTAGACGTAATATACGTGTGTTTAGGATTACGATGAAACCATAAGCTATATTAGCTTCGCGGACATTAAAAATTATCTTATCTTATCATATCATCAGAGAAAAAGAAGGCTTTGAAATTGGTAGCAGCAATGATAGGCGTAATATGCGTGTGTTTAGGATTACGATGAAAGGCTCTTCTGAGCGTGTCTCCAATAGATCCTCTGCCTTTTGACATTCTTCCACCTCCAAAGAGAGTACGAGTCTCGTCTTACAACAACAAACTCCACTCTGTATCTCCATTTCAAGCAACGACACATATTCCTTTATGGAGGTCGAGAAGTGGGCATATGTTGGAGGCCTTCCATTGGGCATTGCTTTTGGCCTTCATGCAAGAGTTATTAGTCTGCGAGTCTTACAGGGGTTTTCTCCTTCTCTCTTCCTTTACCATGGGCTTCTGGATAGTGTTTTTAGCAAAAAAAAGAATCTGAATTTTTTTTTCGTGGACTGCAGGGACAGCTAAATGTGACATAGAATAAAGTGGAGTTGTTGTCTGAGGAAGCTGATGGATTGCCTTACAGGTAACCCACTTAATTTGTCTTTTCTTTAACATAGTTGCAGAGTTTCTTCACTGCTGGAGTCTTTCTCTCGAATACATTGGTCGCCTTTATATGAGAACAAAACTATGAAAAACCATGATCCAGGGCAAAAATTAGCCTTTCTACAAATGGTGAATAAAAACTAGAATAATATATCATTTTTTATAGAACTAGCACTTGCATCAATAGGGTGTAAAATGTAATACATAGATGATATTAAATGTAAATAGTTTTTATTGTTTATTTTATTTTGAAATTTAATGTAACTTGTATATTGTAATATTCATATTTTATTACTATCTATTATTTTTTTAAATATTAAAGTAAAAATCTAATGATTTGTAGTTAATTTCTTAATTTTAATTATCTTTGAAGAAGTTAAACATGTTAGATTGGTAAAGTTATTAGATTTTGCATTTTATTTTAATTTGTTGAAGAAGCTTTAGAAACTTGTAGGCAAATGTAGGTGGAAGTTTTGAAGCCAAATTTGACCATGATTGTCGGCATCCTTTTTGTGTGCGCCAAAATGAGACTTTCACAACAAGGTATTAGCATCTATCAAATGATAGTAGAAGCGGTTTTTTTTATCAAATATTATAGTGGACAATAGTATGGAAAATATGTATCTAAAAGGTGAAAACATATGCAACACCCATAAATGTGTTTTCTTGATGTCTACAGATCACATATGAATATAGACTTATGAGTATTTACCCATTTAGGAGTATTCATAATAAGAATATTTAAGTTTATGTAACCTCTTTTAAAATAACTAAAAACAAATTTTAAGCATACTTAAATTTTGTGTTCTCCTCTAGAACAAGGAGAAGAAGGAGAAGGAGAAGGGGAAGGTAAAGGATGAGGAGAGGAAAGGGAAAGAGGAGAAGGACAAGGAAAAGAATAAGCAGGAGGAGGACAAATAGAAGAAGGAGAAGACCAAGAAGAAAAGGAGCAAGAGGAGAAGAAGGGGAAGGAGAGCAAGAAGTAGAGTGCAAATTAGAATCAAGAGAAAGAGAAGAAGGAGAAGAAGGAGAAGAAGAAGAAGAAGAAGAAGAAGGAGGAGGAGGAGGAGGAGGAGGAGGAGGAGGAGGAGGAGGAGGAGGAGCAGGAGCAGGAGAAGAAGGAGAAGAAGAAGGAGAAGGAGAAGAAGAAGAAGAAGGAGGAGGAGGAGGAGGAGGAGGAGGAGGAGGAGGAGGAGGAGGAGGAGGAGAAGATGACAAGGATGAGGAAGAGGAAGAGGAAGAGGTAATGTCCCCGACAGGGAACCCATAAGGAATCAGGTCCTATGACCAAAAATAGCAACTAACAATTTTTTTTCCTAACATAACATCACTACTACTTTACATTTACATTCCTTAAGGTTCCCTTAATGAATTCATTTACATTACTTATCCAAATTGAATTTCATTTCCTTTCTTTACTTGCACATTTTAGAACTTTAAGAGATAGGGTAAGAAAATAACATTTCATCTACAATTATATTTCTTACTTTATATAATAATTTCATTTCTCTTTCCTACACATGAATACTATTCCTTACAAATTACATCTTAACCTTATCATAATAAACATCTTCTTTTATTGCAACATAGGAGAGATAGAAAAGATAATTTCAACATGACATAATATATTTCCAACTTTGATCTTCCAAATAACAACCCTTGGAACAAAGCCTAGAACTATCCCTCCCAATTTCATTGCTTTTCTTTTCAATTACATCTTTCTGATAATAGATCTCAAAATAATAGGTACATGAACGGTCCGAAGGCATTACAACATATCTTTTCATCTTTCCTTTCAAAAATACATAATACAAAATACAAATAACTACATCAATACATAAATTTGAACGCATCCAAGTCATAAACCATGAACAGGACCTTGAAAGATTTTTGCCACCCAACCATATGAAACTGGTGAAGTTCCACCCCCCGTGCTAGGAGATAGAACCAAGATACTCACAAGGCCCTAAGAAATCTAAGGGTCAAAAGATAAAGAAATCCAAGATTCAAAAAGTACATAAAATATCATCACACTATAACATAGAGGTGAAGGTTCTAGGATACCACCTAAGTGAGTGTCATCACACAACCTATGTATTGGGATCCACCCTGGCAACCATGTAACCCAGGTCCCCCCTTTATGAATAGGGATCCACCCTAGTAGTTACCCATGGTCCCGGTACTCCAACAAGATTATGTGGCCATTAACATGTTTTCTTTCATTATCTTTTATTTCCCCCCTTTTCCCAGATTCATTAATAGATTATCACTTTTTAATTACCCACCCATAGGATCATCTGGTAACCACTTTAGGGTTCCAACACCTATGATGAGCCACTCACCTAGGGTACCTAGTCCCCTACCCACACACACACAAGTCCTGAAAATATCAAGTAGTTTCAAAAGATCCATCTCATAGGTCTACGGAGCCCTCCAGTGCACTCAGGCCACCTGAACAAGTCCTGACCTTACATTATGGATTCTACCAAAAAACCAAGTATGAACAAAATCTTATAATCAAAACCAAGTATATAAATTCATAAGATATGACATAAAACTTCCCACATGCATTGACACAACATTCCATAGCTTATTTCAAAAATCTAGGAAAAAAATCTCATGTGCCTGAAATTTGGCTAAGTTTGAATTGTTAAGAAATATCAAAATTAGAAGTTGCATCTTAACTCCTATGAAGCTGAAACCTATCCCAATCATCCCAGAAGGTACCTAATCCCTTTATACAAGTATAACTTAAAGTATAAGTTATGATACTTTAATTTAATATACTTAAATAATAGGTATATGAATGGCCCAAAGAGATTACAACATATATTTTCATCTTTCTTTTCAAAAATACATAATACAAAATACAAATATTTGCATCAATACATAAATTTGAATGCATCTAAGTCACGAACCACGAACAAGACCTCGAAAGATTTTTTCCACCCAACCATATGAAACTGGTGAAGTTCCACCCCCCATGCTAGGAGATAGAACCAAGATACTCACAAGGCCCTAAGCAATCTAAGGCTCAAAAGATAAAGAAATCCAAGATTCAAAAAGTATATAAAATATCACCACACTATAACATAGAGGTCAAGGTTCTAGGATACCACCTAAGTGAGTGTCATCACACAACTTGTGTATTAGGATCCACCCTGGCAACCATGTAACCCCGGTCCCCCCTTTATGAATAGGGATTCACCCTAGCAGTTACCCATGGTCCCGGTACTCCAACAAGACTATGTGGCCATTAACATATTTTCTTTCATTATCTTTTATTTCCCCCCTTTTCCCAAATTCATTAATAGATTATCACTTTTTAATTACCCACCCATAGGATCATCTGGTAACCACTTTAGGGTTCCAACACCTATGATGAGCCACTCACCTAGGGTACCTAGTCCCCTACCCACACACACACAAGTCCTGAAAACATCAAGTAGTTTCAAAAGGTCCATCTCATAGGTCTAGGGAGCCCTCCGGTGCACTCAGGCCACTCGAACAAGTCCTGACCTTACATTATGGATTCTACCAAAAAACCAAGTATGAACAAAAGCTTATAATCAAAACAAAGTATATAAATTCATAAGATATGACATAAAACTTCCCACATGCATTGATAGAACGTTCCATAGCTTATTTCAAAAATCTATGAAAAAAAATCTCATGTGCCTGAAATTTGGCTAAGTTTGAATTGTTAAGAAATCTCAAAATTAGAAGTTGCATCTTAACTCCTATGAAGCTGAAACCTATCCCAATCATCCGAGAAGGTACCTAATCCCTTTATACAAGTTAAATGTTATATTATACTTGTATAAAGCCTATTTTACCTATCTAGCTCGGTTCACACTAGCATTCCTATCTTGCTGGGTTAACACTAACATTCCCGTCTTCATCGGTTAACACTACACTAACCTTGGTATAAAGCTTGTTTTACCTATCTAGCTCGGTTCACACTAGCATTCATGTCTTGCTCGGTTAACAATAACATTCTTGTCTTCCTTGGTTAACACTACACCGACCTCCCTCGGTTAACACTAAACCGACCTGGCTCGATGAACACTAAACTGACAGAAACTACAAAAATACGATTGTCAACTCTGACTTGTAGGTAAAACTAGGCATTATGGGAACTATGGTTGCCTAATCTGAGCATGACCAATTTGAGATCTCCCAATTTCCCTTCAGAAATGGCTCATCAATCCATCCTATCTATCTAAAAAATCTGTTCTAGATTTGGACAAAGAAAGGTGGTGCACAAACCAACATGGACCAGTAAGGTTGGAATAATAGTTCTAAATTCTGGAAGCACTCATGAATATTTTGGAAAGAAGGGAGATAAAAAAAAAAGAGAATACTAAGGATCCTACAGACTAAATTAATCCAAATAAAAGCATCAATTTCACAGAGAAGTCTGCAAGAGGAAAATGGTAAGAAAATGACTGCATTTCAATCCTACACCTTCACGACCCTTCCTATTTCTTACTAGACTTCCCTATTTGATTCAATATTAGATAAACTCATCCTTCCACATGACCATAAACAAAAACTATATGATCATACACAAATTTATTATCATATCATATACAAACACATTCACACACAAAGAGGAAGAATGGAGATTCTTCCCAGTTTAGACCCTACCTTGGGTCTTGCAGAGAATCCTCTTCCCTTGGCTAGAGAATCTCTATGAAACTTCAATCCTTGAGTAGATATCCTTCTGGAAATATCCCTCTGGCAATCAACTCCCAGGAATCGAAAAACTCCCAAACTCACATAAACTTCAATTAAAAATTTATAGAGAAATCAATTACTGACAACTCAAAAGAAAACAAATCTTCCAAAAATTATCATCCTCCCCGCACACAAAAATCTTCAAATATTTATCCTCCAACTATGTGGTTGGAGGAGTTGCTTTACGGGAAGCAACTTCTCCAACTTCCATACTTGGTTGGAGGGCCAACCAAATAATTTCCTGTAAAAGACTTAATCAAGGTTTTTGATAAATTTAATTAAAATATCTTTTAAATAAAAGCATAACAAGAATAATAGACAAATACCTTTCAAGAAGAACACATAGCACAATAGGAAAACAAGTAGCCTAACTTATAGGAGGTCTCAAATTCAACTTCCTCCTAGATAGCCAATTTTACTACAAAGGACATTTTCCTTTTATTATTATTATTTTTAGTTTTTATTTAATACATTCATTAAATATACTATATTGAACTCACTTTATTTACTTATTATAAATAGCATACCATTTAAACAATTAATGAAAACATACAATTATTATTATTATTTATATAAGCATGGATATATGCGTGTGCACCCACATATACACATACCTATATAAAATACAAACAATTATAACATAATTATTTATTATACATATAAAATGGATTAATTCTAACTCATAACATAAACTCAAACCAACATCAATTCAAGTCCATAACATAAACTACATTCTACTTCCCAACTAGGATCACTTCCTAAATAGAATTCTAGGTCCATGGGTAACCTCGAGAGTAACTTGGTTAAATCTCCACACATCAACAGTTTGAGGATTTTGAAAGCATGCTTAGACCTGTGTAGCTAGGTGGAGATGATTCCTAGTACCTGCATCCTGCATCACCAATTGATATGCATATACAAATAAATATATAAATATAACAGATAGTGGAAAACAAGGAGGGAGAGTGCGACATCGTGTGGATCTCCCGTAGGGGTAACCACGATTGCCCCTCCTCATCCTACACTCACATCAACCAATGAACATCAAACCATAATAAGGTTAGTAGGGTTAGATCATAATAAAACATCATAACACAAATCAATGTAAAATATTTTACTCATAGTTCATTTCTAGCCATTCATCATTAAATTATAACTCATTTAATATTTCCAAATAAACTGCAATAACCAAATATATATATGCTCAAATGTCTCATAAAATGCTAACTAAATAATAATCATAGTCCATCATAAAATCCAAAGTGTCAAAGCAATAGTCTTGTCAATCTAACAAGAGAAGATGCTAGGGTGGGCATTACTGAAGAGGAAGAGGAAGAGGAAGAGGAGGAGCAAGAGGAAGAGAAAAAGGAGGAGGAGGAGGAGCAGGAGAACAACAACAAGAACAACGATGAGAAGGAGAAAGCAGAGGAGGAGAAGAAGAAGAAAAAGAAGAAGAAGAAGAAGAAGAAGAAGAAGAAGAAGAAGAAGAACAACAACAACAACAACAACAACAACAATGAGAAGGAGAAGGAGGAGGAGGAGAAGGAGAAGGAGAAGGAGCTGGAGGAGGAGGAGGAGAAGCAGAAGGAGGAGGAGGAGGAGGAGGAGGAGGAGAAGAAGAAGAAGAAGAAGAAGAAGAAGAAGAAGAAGAAGAACAACAACAACAACAACAACAACAACAACAAGGAGGAGGAGAAGCATAAGGAGAAGCAGAAGGAGAAGGAGAAGGAGAAGGAGAAGGAGAAGGAGAGGAGGAGGATAAGGAGAAGGAGAAGGAGAAGGAGGAGGAGAAGAAGGAGAAGAAGAAGAAGAAGTAGAAGAAGAAGAAGATTTTCTTTATAGTTACTAATATTCTTGTCATAGGTGGATGTTTGTGGAAAGACACTTGTTATACTTGATAGCCTCCAAATAGTTTGAAACACACTATTATGCGATGATGAAATCCCATATTCCCAAAACTTTGTTGAAACAATAAAAAGGTTGTCAAAAAAAAAATCAAGAAACGATACAAGAGATACAAGAGAGGGGAAAATAATTGGAAAAAAATGATAAAACTTAGAATTAAGTTGTTGCAAAATTTTTAATTATAACATAAGTTCATTTATGGTTTATATTTTGTGCTCTTTTATGTCATTAACTAAACTATGTACGTGTTCTTTTTATAAAAAATTATGCATTCTCATGATGTTGTTGGTCATGATCAGAGTGATTCATGTAGTTCAGGTGTCATTTTAACACATTCCTGTCATTTTATTAATGTGTTATTTCTCATATATTTAATGTATTATTTAAGGTACTTTAGGTGTTTTCCATGCTGATCACGTGCATATACATCCTCATCCAACCTCATCATCCACAACATGGAACATCTAGGCATCGACTAGTACACCAACCTGTGTAGCATGACATATACCTAGGGATGCAGAGGCCACTAGTGGTGATTTTTACTAGCATTTCCTAGATATTCCCACCTTTTTAGTATTGGAACATTGTCAATCACATTAGTGGTGACCAATGATTTTTCTCCCATAAAGATAGAGAACGTTCTAGGTACTTTAAAATTATTATTATATATATAGTCCAATTATAATTTACTTATTGATCACTCTATTTGGACTAATAATCCCATGATGTTTTTGGCAGGAAATGATGTTTTTTATGGACATCTAAATGAACATACATTGAATATATTTGGGCCCACCATACGTACATAGTGAAATTCCCAAATTGAACAATTAAAAGATGAAATTATAAGTCATTTAGTTCTATTTTTATGAAATACATTCAATAAGATGAAGGTCCTTCAATAAGTTGGCATATATCTAAAGTATGGGAGGGAACAATATAGGAAACATTTAGAGAAGAACAAAAATTATGAGCATCCCCCATGATCCCAAAGAGGGAGTGGAAGCACCCAATTTATGATGGAAAGGAGAAAGAAAAAAAAGAAAAAAAAGGACATACACCATGGGGTGAAGGAAGGTATGTGATACTATCAAAAATGTAATTATGTACTTATTACTTTTGATTTTTTATATAACCTAACATATTTTAAACTTTTCATAGGCTACCCGACACATTGAAGGAAATGAATGCAAGACTATAAAAACATATGAAACACAAACTTGGCTCTAGTGATTATATGAAAGTTATTTCATGAATTGTAAGTATCAATAAATGAAATATCATACCGAAATAATAGATTAAAGAAAAAAAAATTAATCACATAATAGAAGCCAAATTCATTATAGTATAAAAGAAAACAGGGCTCTGAGTTCAATAAAGCTCCCATAGAAGATGAAATGAAATTTTCTTTAAAACCTAACTGAGTACTAGGAGGTGTCACCTCTGCTAAATCTCTCATGCATACATGCTCAGATCCCATCCTAGAGGTAGTACACTCATCCACCTGTGCCTATAAATATTGTATATAGAATACTGATATATGAGCATTAGTATGTGCAACTATGTAATCAATTTATTGACTAGAAATAAATTGAAAATTAAATTTATACATGGGTCTTAGGAGCAACAGGATCATCAGCATGCACCATCACATCATCTATAGAAACACCATCATGAGCATCATCTTTGGTACCAATCCTCTCTAATGAGGAGAGTAATTGGGAGTGTAGTCGAGAAGGGAGTGGCATGGAGTCAGATTTAGGATGAAGTAGAAGATCCATATATAAAGCTATGTCAGTGTCAACGGTGGTATGTCTCAATCCCTTTAATTTCTCCTCAAAATCATCTAGGCCCTCTGTTGTGATGAAATCATCACCAAGACATATCCCTCCCTATGTAGCTACACAGTGATCTGTGGGTACATAGTGTTGTGAACTATGAGATGCATGAGCTGATGGTGTGCTCTGGGATGGTGGAACTGGACGAACCTGAGAGAGTCTAATGGTATCTCTGAAAAATTGTATAGGAACCCTCTCTGACTGAGAAATATAGGTATATGACTATAATAGGTCCTCTGATAAATATAGTGTCATCTCAACGTAACTCTAACATCTGATAAGAGCTTGTATATCACATGGTCTAGGGAGATCAACATCTCTATATGGGTCATCAGTAGGGGGTGCACTACTAGATGATGCCTTTGAAGATGTCTAAGGTCGACTTGGTCTAGTCATAATATATTTAGTGAGTGTATCAAAAGTAATACTGGCAATCGTAGCTACAATGTGTCTAATCCTATCAATTTCTTCCCTCTAGGATGCAATGACAACTCTATCAGTAGTATCATCCATAGACAGTTCCACTATAGGTGCCTTCATCCCAACCAAGTTCCTGTCTCTTGGGACAATGTGATCAGGCCTATATGATACTTATCATGGTTTGCAAATCTATCACACCCCTATCCAAAGTACCCCAGCAGATCTAAGTAGTTCACATTAAGACCCAAATGGACCTTAGCGTAAACCTTTTGTGCAAAGTAAAGTGGAATTTGGTCGTTATTGGCATAACGACAAATGTGTCATATGGAACCGAGGGTATATCATGTTTTCTTTCTCTGGTACCATACAACATGTAACCTGATATGCTCTAACCTTGCTCCTCACTCAGTAGGATGGGAAAACCTCTCCTTTGATAATATCCTTTGAGATCTCAGATCTCAACTCTTAAAAAATAGAATCAACAATCTGTGGAGTATATATAGTCTATCTCCTCATAAGTGCAGATAGATCATCTAGACTCCACAAAATGGTGGTGTAAATATCATTGTAAATGTTGTCCTCAGAGGAAGCTATAGAATCTCATAACTACCTCTTCTCATGTGTAGAAAAATGAAATATTTCCCCCATATCAAGAATATCAGGCGCTTGATGTGGGGCACCTTATGTTGCATCATGCTAGGGGGCAACCTGTGTTGGGTCATCCTAGGGTGCATAACCCTATGTCGGGTCACCCTATGCATGATCATGTGTGTCCATCTAAGGGTAACATACATTATTAAATATTAAAATTTAAGTACATTACATGTGTGTAGGTAAAATGAGATTAAAATCTAAAATCATACAAATACAATGATAATTATCCTAGCGATAGAGAGAGTCCTAGAGAGACAGAGATCCTAATTGGTCCTAATTGATCTTATTAGTCAGGTATTAGGTCTTATTAACTTCTTATTAGGTCTTATAGGTCCTATTAGGTATTATAAGTTACATGTTAGGTCTTAATTAGTCTTAAGGGGTCCTATTAGGTCTTAAGTGGTGCTATTGGGTCTTAAGGGTCTTGTTAGTTCTTATTAGGTCTTATTAGGTCTTAATTGGATTTAATAGGTACTATTAGGTCTTAATTGGTCAAGTAATATGTCTTAATTGGTCTTATTAGTCACATGTTAGGTTTAATTGGTCTTAATAGGTCATATTAATCCTATTAATTCTTAAGGGTCTCTATTAGGTCTTATGGGTCCTATTAGGTCTTCTTAGGTCTTAATTGGTATTAATAGGTCCTAATAGGTCTCAATTGGTCTTAATTGGTCTTAATAGGTTCTAATAGGTCTTAATTTGTATTATTTGGTCTTAATTGGTCTTAATAGGTCCTATTATGTCTTAGTTAGTCTTAATAGATCCTATTAGGTCTTACTGGTCATGTTAGGTCTTAATTGGTCATAATAGGTCCTATTAGTCCCATTAGGACTTAAGTGGTCCTCTTAGGTCTTCAATGGTCCTATTAGGTCTTAAGGGTCCTTTTATACCTTATTAGGTATTATTATGTCCTATTAGGTCTTAATTGGTCTTAATTAGTCCTAATTGATCTTAATAAGTCTTATTAGGTCCTATTAGTCCCTTTAGGTGTTACTAGTCAGGTATTAGGTCTTATTAACTACCTATTAGGTCATATTAGTCACATGTTAGATCTTAATTGATCTTAAGGGGTCCTATTAGGTCTTAAGTGGTCCTATTGTGTCTTAAGGGTCTTATTAGGTCTTAATTGGTCTTAATAGGTTTTATTAGGTCTTAATTGATCAAGTAATAGGTCTTATAAATCACATGTTAGGTTTAATTGGTCTTAATAGGCCATATTAGTCCTATTAACACTTAAGGGTCCCTATTAGGTCTTATGGGTCCAATTAGGTCTTATTAGGTCTTAACTGGTCTTAATAGGTCTTAATTGGTCTTAATTGGTCAAGTAATATGTCTTAATTGGTCTTATTAGTCACATGTTGGGTTTAATTGGTCTTAATAGGTCATATTAGTCTTATTAACTCTTAAGGAGCCCTATTAGGTCTTATGGGTCCTATTAGGTCTTAATTGGTCTTAATAGGTCCTAATAGGTCTTAATTGGTTTCAGTTAGTCTTAATTGGTTTTAATACATCCTATTACTCAGGTATTAAGTCTTTACTTGTCCTATTAGGTCTTATTACTAGGTTTTAGGTCTGATTAATCAAGTTATGTCCTAATAGGTCCTATTAGACCTCTTATTAGTCATATTAGGTCCTATTAGGTTGTAATTGGTCTTAATGGGCTTTATTAGGTCTTAAATTATGCATGTTAGGTCATATTAGGTCTTATTAGACATTTTAGGTCTTAATTGGTCTTAATACCTGTGCTATTGCCTATCTTAATAGGTCTTAACTAGTCTTAATAGGTTCTAATAGGTCTTAATTGGTGTTATTTGGTCTTAATTCATCTTAATATGTCCTATTAGGTCTTAGTTGGTCTTGATAGGTCCTAATAGGTATTATTGGTCATGTTAGGTCTTAATTGGTCTTAATAGGTCCTATTAGTCCCATTATGTCTTAAGTAGTCCTATTAGGTCTTAAGTGGTCCTATTAGGTCTTAAGGGTCCTTTTTGTTGGATATTGTTAATGCATGGAGAGGTGATTAAGACATTTAATATGTATAATCACTACATTACTAAATGGTCACTCATACTGTTGTCATCTATGTTTTGTCACTGATGTCAACATATGTTTCTGTGAGGAGAATAGGCTGGTTATCATAGTGTACGGATACTGTACAGATGTTTTAGATGCTACGAAGACAAATGAGAGTTAAGGAAGGTGTTGTGATCTTATATCCAAGATCAAATCATGTAATGTCTTATATTGGATGAGTTGTAGATGTATTGGTGAAGATAGGTCATTGGATTGTGAGTGAGAAATGACAGAGTTAGTCTCTGTGTTTCTGGTATATCTTTTAGATGATATGGACTCGAGGTATGCGAGCTTGAGGGATGATAGAAAAGGTACTAAAGGATGTTCATTAGTCATTGCAAGCTAAAAATTACTTGGTGATGTCAGCTATGGCATGTATTATGAAGAAGACCTATTTGCAAGCTGACTTAGGCGATGTAGCGTGTATTTCCTTGGCAAACATAAATTAAGGATGTCGGTCATTACATATTGTAATGTAATCATTGTATACTTATTTTAGATACCATGTGTATCTTAGCAAGGGTTTATGTAATTATTTGTAATTAGAAAAGGCTTATGGGCTGACCTGATCATGAGAATTGTAATAAGGTATAAATGAAAGGTTTTTTCTTTGGAAAAATTATGGATGGCAAAACTGTGATATGAAGAGGTTGTGAATGTTGTGAGCTTGTGTCTACTATAAGTAGAGTAGAGGTTTACTAGTGGACTTCATTAGAACTAATCAAGCAAAGATAGTTGTTACTAAACAATTCAAAAGATTATGTATTTCTTCATATACACTTGTGTTGCAAATAGTGAGTTCTGAAGGTGGATTTAACCTTCTTTAGGCAATGAGCCATCCCTTTCTTCTTGACTCCTAATAGGGTTTTTCCTCTATGAAGCAGTCAAGGTTGGGGAGTCCAATGAAGGACTAGCTGACCTTGCAACCAAACCAATACATAGCGAAAATACACAACAAAAACAACAGATCTGATATAGAACAAAAATATTTATTCATCAAATCACCAATTACATGCAATGTGCCAGGCTGTAAGGCCTTCCCAGTTACGACTAGATACAAAGTAAGAAACATTCTACAAGATCTCGTAGGATCTAAATCTTTTCCACAACATCCGTATTCAGCTAGCCCAAGTCTGCAAATTACAACACATTGGTAGGCACCTAGGAAAGATCTAAAATTGTACTCAAACTTCCAAGAAATCTTCCTGTTCCTAAGCTCGTAGTCTACTAACTTCCACCCCCAATCTCCCTCCTAAACATCTACCCAAACATCATCAATATACTGATTCCCAACCACAATTCGGCTGATGAAATAATTTACCTTTACAAATAAGTATTAAATGCCAAAACATCAGCTGGCTCTCAAATAGCCTTACAAATAAAATAAACTCTCCAAGATGGCCCCAAATGTTCATAAGATCCACATGGAAGAATGCAACACACCAGATCTAGGTCCCCACACGTCCAACGGTCAATCCATAACTCAAGGAGCATGACCCAAATCAACAGAACCAGTCAGCCAAGTTGATCCATCCAAACAAAACAAGTCGGCAAGAAAGAACACCGAGCAACAAAGAAATAACCGAGTGCTAGTCAACCGACCATGCCAAGCATGACCGATCAATGTAGTTATTTTTGAGTGCCAGAAGCAATTGACGCCTTCAGTTACCAAGCATTCTTCAGAGACTGAGCACCCCGATAAACACTGAAACTGAGCAACAAGTCTTCAAAATTGAGCAAGTACTCCACCAAACCAAGATCAAAACTAACAATCTACCTTCAAAGAAAAACATCATTTTGATTGATATAGGATTGCCAAGAATCCTAAGATGCTCCTGCCTCAGACACCCTAGGGAAGAAAGATTTTCTCATAAGGAAATCAGGAATGTCTCAAGGGAATCAGAACATGTATTCCAAATATATTCTTCACCCATATCTCCTCTCATCCTTCACTCCAAGTAGTCTTCACTTCATTCTTTTCTACCTACATCAAGTTTTTCTGCTTTCCACTTTACTTGTCCTTCTGGTCGGCAACTGATAGCAACTGACTCTAACCACTACCTATCACATTAGTGTCTCGACAAGGTTCAACCTCTTTGAACTCCTCAATCAATTTAGTATCATCCTCATCTCTCTATGTCATAAATGTCATCATCTTCTATACTATCTCTATCAGAAAGACCATCTACCTCTTAATCTCAATAAAATCTTCAAATATATCATTCTCCTTCTCCTTTAAACTAGACTTTGTAGGAATAGGTTCATTAATCCTGTGCATCTAAGGTTTGTCACAAGGACAACACTTGATAATTCCACATCCCTTAACCCATGTCTCCTGTAAAGGTAACAACTTATGTCTAGATCCTTCATGCATAACCACATAGGTTTTAGCACGACCATCAAACAAAACATTTTTGTCAAATTGCCAAGGTCTACTAAGCAACAGATGACAAGCATTCATATGCAATATATCACATAATATCTCATCATGATAAGATCCAATCTAAAAATTAACCAAACATTGTTCTTCAATCCTAACCTTAGAAACATCTTGTATCCAACTAATTTGATAAGGATTAGGATGCTGCTTTCTTTCCAAACTCAATTTACTAACCATCTCTTCTAAAACAAAGTTCTCAGAACTGCCACCATCAACTATGACATTACATAGCTTATCCTTGGACTTACATATGGTTCTAAACAGATTTCTTCTTTGTACCGGTTCCTGGACACATGCAGCTAATCTCCCAGTGATAAGTGTCTCACCTTTTTCTGCAACATTCACAATATCTTCTTCAGCAGTTAGTGCCACCCTCTTCTTAGGACAATGAAAACTTCTATGACCAGCTTCACCAAAGTTATAACAAGTATTGATGAACTCATTCTTCCACTTTCCTCTTTGTCCACTGTTGAAGTTCTTAGTACCTTGACTATTACTAGACCCCACATCAGCTTTCGTAGGATTCTCTGTCACATTACTATCAGCGATTGTTTCACATGTCTTACCACCTAGGTTCCTATTGTTTTTTTAACCTTCAAACTTCTTATTCACCTTCTCTTCAATCTTCAATGCCATTGGATAACCATCTCCTATTGTTGTCATCCAAACAGTAACTCTTCTTGAATACTAGGTCTCAAACCATAGACACGCCTACCAACCTTCTCTTTATCAACTTCAGAATGACCAGTCCTAATCAAGATTCTATAAAACTCCTCGGTATACTCCTCCACAGATCTTTTATTCTGCTTCAAAGCTTGCATCTTCTTAAACATGTCCAATTCATAATCCACCAGAATGAATTTCTTCTTCAACTTATCAACCATTTGGTTCCATTTAATAAGCTTTTCCTTTCCTCTTCTACCTCTTTCCAACTGAATTTCTCTCCACCAAATATTTGCATGACCCTTCAACATAGTCTTTGAAAATCTAACCCTATCAAGATCTTCTATTTCTTCATGCTCAAATTATTCATCCACCTCATTAATCCAATCAATCAACTCTTTTGGCCTAAGGCTTCCAGCAAATGTAGAAACTTTAATCTTAGGTCTTTTCCCAATCTTAGACATAGTTTTCAGGATTCTATTCTCTTCTGGATCTCTAGCTTCTTCTACAACTTCTTCAAAATGATCTTCTTCCTTAGATTCATCATGACTACCTTCCTTCCATGTAGTGTTCTTCTTTCTCAATTCCTCTTGCAGGTCTTGCACTTGTTTCTACAAAGCCCTAAAATCATCAAGACTAAATTCTCCAGCAGCTTTTTCCTCTGAGATCTCACGATTTCTCGTCGGAGGCATCTTCAAATCAAAATCTAGACACAAACACAAAAGGTCAACTTGTCTCCAACAGGAACAAAATTCACTCTAATAGGGACCAACTTCGCTCAAATAGGAACAAACTTCGCTCAAACTAGAACCAACTTCACTTAAACAGGAACAAACTTTACTTTGATACCACCTGACACAGTCAAGGTTGGGGAATCCAATGAAGGACTGACTGACCTTGCAGCCAAACCAATACACAATGGAAATACATAATAACAACAACAAATCTGATATAGAACAAAAATATTTATTCATCAAATCACCGATTACATGTAATGTGTCGAGCTGTAAGGCCTTCCCGGTTATGGCTAGGTACAAAGAGAGAAATAGTCTACAAGATCTCACAGGATCCAAATATTTTCCACAACATCATTATTCAGCTAGCCTAGGTGTGCAACATGTAGCACACTGGTAGGCACGTAGGAAAGATCTAAACTTGTACTCAAACTTCCAAGCAATCTTCCTATTCCTAAGCTCGCAGGCTACTAACTTCCACCCCCAATATCCCTCCTAAACATCTACCCAAACATCCTATAAATATCAATTCCTAGCCACATGATGGCTGATGAAATAATTAACCCTTACAAACAAGTATAAAATGACAAAACATCAGTCGGCTCTCAAATAGCCTTAGAAATAAAATAAAATCTTCAAGATGGACCTAAATGGTCATCAAATCCATATGGAAGAATGAAACATGCCAAATCTAGGTCCCCACATGTCCAATGGTCAATCCATAACTCAAGGAGCATGACCCAAATCAACAGAACTAGTCAGAAAAGCTGATCCATCCAAACAAACCAAGTCGGCAAGCAAGAACACCGAGCAACAGAGAAATAACTGAGCACCAGTCAACTGATCATGCCAAGCATGACCAATCAATGTAGTTATCACCGAGCACCAGAAGAATCTGACACCTTCAGTTATCATGCTTTCTTCAGAGACCGAGCACCCCTGTAAACACTAAAACTGAGCAACCAGTCTCCCAAACCAAGCAAGTACTCCACTAAACCAAGATAAAAAATAACAATCTACCTTCAAAGACAAACATATTTTGGGTTGATACAGGATTGCCAAGAATCCTAGGATGCTCCTACATCACTCTAATAAGGACTTTGTACTGTAATGTTTCAATAAGCTCTTAATAGGGCTAAATCTTCTAACAAGGATACTATACTCTCAGTACATCATTTGTGGGTGCTAATTCCCATGGGGGTTTTTACCTTTAACAAGGTTTCCCCGATACCAAAATATTTTTTTATTGTGTTGGCATTCATTGTGTTCATTGGATCTGATATTGCTTCTACTTAAAGTTTAAAGTTTAATAATCTTCCATACAACTGAGTCAACCCCCCTCTCAGTTGTATTGTGGACTATTATTCCTAACACTATTATGTCTTATTACGTATGATTTGGTCCTATTAGGTCTTAACTGGTCTTAATTGGTCCTAATTGATCTTAATATGTCTTGTTAGTCAAATGTTAGATCTTAATTGGTCTTATGGCCTGGTCCTATTAGGTCTTATTACTCATGTTAGGACTTAAGAAGTCATATCATGTATTATAGTACTAATGTTAGGTCTTAAGAGGTCCTATTAGGTTCTATTAGACATGTTACATCTTAATTGGTCTTAATATGTCCTATTAGGTCCTATTAGGTCCTAAATGATCCTATTAGGTGTTAAGTGATCCTATTAGGTGTCAAGGGTCTTATTAGGTGTTAGTACTTATTAGGTCCTATTAGGTCTTATTACTCATGTTAGGTATTAAGGGGTCCTATTAGGTCATATTACTCATGTTAGATCTTAATTGGTCTTATTTGGTATTGCAATATCACACATGCATGTTTCATTGAGATAAGTCCTAACCATCCACTTGAGAGAGAGAGAGAGAGAGAGAGAGGAGTTTGGTGAGAGAGTCGTAATGGAAACATGGGGAGAGACAAAGTTTTAAAATTTTCTAGTATTTTCTAAGCTTTTCTAATAATTTTCTAATTTTTACAAAGGTTTCAAATTTCTCTAAATTTTCCTAAAGTTTCAAGTTTTTGTAAATTTTCCTAAGTTTTAAATTATTCTAAATTTTCTTAATTTGTTCTAAAATTTTCTAATAAAAATAATTTAAAACTAACATTTTAACATTTCTGATCTCCTATCTCGGGGTACCCCTATATGCAGGACAGGTGGATAATAATTTTTGGGAGGAGGTATTAAATAAATGTTGGATGAAAGCTTCTTCTTGGAAGAACAAGTGGCTCTCACAAGTGGGGAGGATCCTCATGGTCAAATCAGTCCTATCGGCCATTCCAATCTACTACCTTTCTATTTACAGAGTGTCTAATAGAGCATCCTCAGTTCTAGACGGTTTGTTTAAAATTTTTCTCTTGGAGGGCTTGAAAGAAGATAAAAGTATCCCTCTCATCAATTGGGATATGACTTTCATGGTCAAGGAGGAAGGTGGTGCAGGGCTACGAAAAGTGAGCTTACATAATTTGGCAATGGGAGCCAAACTAGCGTGGAAAATGTATAAATCCCTGAGGAAACCTTGGTGCAGAATTATGGCTATGAAATATTTAGACTCGTGGGCCCCTGAAAAAATTTTGATGGTGGAAAAATCACAGACTGGATCACCCTTTTTTGGATATTTATATGGGAAAGCCATAAGATTATTATAGAGCACCTCACATGGTAGATTGGCAATGGGCAGTAAGCAAGGTTATGGAGAGAATCCTGGAACGGGGATTTGCCTCTAGAAAACTTTTTCTTAGATAAAGATTGGATTAATGATCAGATGGAAGCTTTAGAGGGATTATGGGTGGTGGACTATATGATTTTTTCTTCCACATCCTCCACTAGGGAAAGTTGGAAAAGCATAGGAGAATTATCTTCAACCAATCAAACTACTCTGTAGGAATTATTATCGCATAAAATCATGATTTATTTGACTAGAGAAGATTATTTGATATGGAGCACCTCCAAATTAGGTGATTATAAGATTAACCTTGGGTATGAGCTATTAAGACATAGGCAGAGCAATGTCTATTGGCCATCAAAACTTTGTTGGGGAAAATGGTAGTTATCGATGGTGGGGGCCTTTCTCTGGATTGCTCTGCATGGTAGGATTTTGCCAGGTAGTAGATTAAAGTTGATTCGGATTTCTTGTCCCAATTGTTGTATCATGTGTAAATAGGGAGAGGAGACGATAGATCATTTTCTATTTTGGTGCCCAATTGCTAGAGAATGTTGGGATTGGTTTCTTGGTAGGCTTCAATGGTATGCTGCTAGGAATTCTACACTCAAAGAATTCCTATCTTCATGGCCTATGGATATAACACACTAAAAATAGGAATTAATCTAGATAGTGAGCCATTCTCTTTTGGTTTGGCATGTGTGGAAATAGCGCAACAGAAGGATCTTCAAGGAAGAAGTATTGGAGGTCAGTCGGCTCAAGGTAAAAATTCAAGCTGCCATAGAGGAAGTAGTAAACAATAGAATTCTGGGGTTGAGTTATAAATATTAGTCAAAATGGGATTATGACATGGAGAAGTTGTGGTTGTTCAAGCATTGTGGGGATCATAAGATCAATAACAAGAAGGCAGAGAGGAAACAAGTTTTTTGGTAGGCTCCTCCGATCGGATGGACAAATTTGAACTTCAACGGAGCTAGTAGAGGCAATCCGGGTAGGAGTGGTCTGGGAGCTATAGTCAAGAATGCTAAGGGAGAAGTGATGCGGGGGATAGCAAGGAGTGTAGGTATCACCACTAACAATGTTGCTGAGATTTCTCCTTTGGAGGCCAAGCTTAACTAGTGTGTCAATAACGGTATAGGCAAGCTCATCATAGAAGGAGATTTCCAAATCATACTCAATGGTATCTCAAAATCTGAATTTCATAATTGGAGGTTGGCTAGTTGGCTTCCCAGGATTGAGAAGCTTTTGAAGAATTTGGGAGACTTCCAAATCTAGCATGTTTTCCGTGAAGGCAATAAACTAGTAGATCACTTGGTGAATTTGGGGATTGATGAAGCATCGAACTTGGAGATCGATCATGATGATCTTCTACCGAGTGGTCTACAAGTCATCATCTCTATAGATCTAGATTCTCTCCCAAGGGCCAGGGTAGGCTAGCTCTTGATGTTTGATGGCATTAGAAGAGGGGGTTGGGATGTTGGTCAGTATGTATGCTCACAGTAGAGAGATATCACATGGCTCATTTGATAGTTCTTGTCATATGGATCTTGTTTGACATCCAGTCCTTCATAACAGGCAATCAGATTCGAAGAGCAATTTTGAGAAGAGAGACATTAGCGGTAGGACAAAATTTATCTATAAATGACCTGTATGGAACTCTCCTCAACTCAGAGTCAATGCTGAATCATTTAGGCATCAATTTTTGTTGTGGAAAAGTGGAAGCACTAATGGAATCACCAGAGGAATAGATTCAAAGGATTTTGAGTCTGGCCAACAAGCAGGAGAAGACGACCATGGTGATGATTCTAGGGGTAGAGTATTGGTCGAGAGGACATGTTCATGACGGAAGGTTGATAGAAGACCTTTTCCAACTGATCATTCAGGTCCTTGGAAATTCATTTCCCATAATTGGTTTGGTGCATAGGATGGTGGCAGATGACTTGTATTCAGAGGTGGTCATTGCATTGGACAATATTGAAACAAAGCTGATAGATGGTTGTTTGCTGGAACACTTCACTTTTGGGGTAGAAGGAAAGAAAAAATTAATGCAGAAGGCTTGGTCAACCTTCAAATAAATATTTGTGAAGGAATATGATTTGGCCAAATTAGAGGCAATAATACAAGAAAATGGGAACCTCACTATTACAAGATGAGCTATTTTTAGACAATTTTTGAGATGAAAATTCATTATTGTCTTAACTTTATATTTTCCTTAATTTTTTATTTATCTTATTATTTCATTTTTTATTTTTCATCTCTCAAGTGACATAAGTTTGGAAAAATAAAATTTTAGCGGCAAAGTAATTTCATCCCTCTACAAAATATATTAGATTGAAATTGCCTATGCATTGAGGTTGGAAGGGTTGCAGGGGAAGAGCTGTGGTGGAAAGGGAGGGGTTCGAAGGTGGGAAGGTTTAAAGAGAAATAAGATAGGGGGAATAGATGGTTGCACATGTGATGCCTGAGAAGAAGCATGAAGAAATGTCCAAGAAGGCTGATAGCACTAACAGTGGAGAAGGTGATTGGAAACCGAACCCATCATTTGTCTTCTGCAAGGAACAAGCAATGGCTCCTTTTATACCCCCCAAATCTAGATTGAGAAGAGTTGTCAGGTTTGAATCCCTAAGGCCGAGGTGGCCCCAAATCTTCCTGTCCATACTACTCATCCATAGAATCCTATGAATCTTGTTTGTAATCCGACTTCTCTGCTGGATTCATTCTATGACAGCTCTAAGGCATTGCAGGAGGAAGAAAGAAAGAAGCCTTTGCACAATTTTTTGGAGTTTAAAAGGGCCAATTTTTGGTCAAATAAATGGTCCAACCATTGGGCCAAGGCCAAGGGTTTTGTAATATCATTCCTATAGATGTTGCCCTTAATTTTGATCAGCATCATTGATAACACAATGTGATTTATGCAAATTTATGAGGTGCGTCACTTGCCCTAGTTTTAGTTAGTTTTTTCTCAACATGAATATATCAATATTTTTTTTTATGTTTTGAGCTTTAGAATATGGTATGGATCTCCATCTATTGATAGTTGAAAGAAGACTTTTGTCAGATATTATGGTTGCAAATACCCTGGTAGATATGAAGATGTTGGTGAGTAGTTGCATGACAAAATTGCAACTGAGAAAAAAGAAGTTATGTTCTCTCTTAGATCCTCTTGTAGATGTTTTATTTGAGTAGCAGAGATAGGATCAGGTATTTGATTCATTTTGTGGCTCAAATTTTTGGCTATGTTATTTGATGAGCTTCACTTGACAGGTCTAGATGTGTTGTTTCACGATTTACCAGATGTTGGATCTTGTGGAAGACATGGCCAACCTTTTTGATTCCCTTGCTATTGAGGAAGTAAGTACCCACAAGATCCAAAAGGCTAAAATAGGGGGCACTATTTATTATTTGATTGTCCCTAATTTCCAAATTTCAAACATGATGTGGGCTGTTAATCTTTAGATGAAAAACCATTCCGTAAATTTATAGGAATTTAGAAACAATATGTATCTTATATACAATATGTCTACTCCATTTACTTTCATGCATTTGTTGTGGGAAAGGATGTTGGGGGCAAGTGTAGTTTCATTCTGCTCCCTATCAAAATCATTCCTGTAATCGAGGAAAAGTTATCAAAGATGGGTTTGATTTTTTAAGATGAATGTTGTTTTTACAGTCCATTTATATTGTTAGTTTCTATTTTGTTTTTATGTGGGTATAAAAATGGTAATACTATGCAAGGAGGAGCATTTGCAAAAATATTTTCCAAACATGCTTATCTCACAATGTTGTACATAATTTGGTTTGTTTAGTTCATATTTTTAAATGCCCATTTGGAACTTCTCTTTTTGATAGGATTTTAGCTGGTGATTTTTTAGTGTAATTTTCAAGTACCTATTTTGGAGGAGGAATTCAAGCATATTTTGCATTAATTGGCTACAGGATGGAAAATAATTAGGGGGAAGATTAAGGATTTGTGGCTACACATTTTGATGATTTACTGGACAAACCTGTGTTTCATCTCCCAACAAATGGGTCCAAGCTTAATGATTTCTATCAATTGGTGTCGAAATACCAAATAATTGCTTCTTTCTACTATAAGTGTGGTCTACTAAATTTATATGTATGTGAGTGATTCATGAGGAAGATAAAGAGATACATGAATCCTGGAACTTTTAGTCAATATTTTTGAGCTTTATTTTTTTAATCAAGTAATAGGTTTATGGCAATCTTTACCCTAGAGAAAAAATTTAAGATGTCTGGTGATTGCCTAGATTTCCACAATTTGCAAGGACTTTCCTGAATTTGCACTAATAAAATGTTGGAATGTATTTTCCTGTGTAATTCTACACACCAAAAAGAAAGTATGATTTATCATAATTAGTTTATGAAAATAGATATTTAAGAAGTATCTCACTAACTTTAGATTTGTAAGAATGTTCTTGCTAAGAGTCAAAGAACATAAACTCTTTTCACGACCTAAATTCATAGAGATTCTATTTTTTGCTTGATGTGAGTTCTCCAAAGGAGTCTCAAAATCACTGGTGTGCACAAAAAGAAAGAGATATTGTTACTTCTCATTTCAAGAGCTGAAAAAATGTCTTTTGTTTTATCATGTTAAAATCAACGCTTTCTAAAATTCTCTATTTGAATATTTTCTCATTCTTATTAGAGAAAAGCCATATAAGTTCAAATGAAGCCATTCTTTTAAATTGTTGTTGACAGAATTTTATATCAACCACAAAAAAACCCTGTTTGTAATACTGCCTTTTAACCTCAAAAAATGATTTTTAATTAATAATTTTCATCATCATACTTGGGTGGATGGTCTGGTTAAAACATAAATGAAGGGCATTTCCTTTATTTCTTTGAAAGATATTCATCCCTTTTGAAATTTGTGCACTTGCTTTGGTGCATTAGGTGTTGTGGGGATTGAAGATGAATCACACAAACTTTTGAACCCTCCAAAGAGCTACAAGCAATTAAAGAATTAGAAATAATGTTGTTTAAAACTAGTAGTCATTCAAATAGGGATTACAAGCCAAAAATATATAGAGGATATTCATCTTTCATAATCTTCTGAACTTTCATGGGGCATCAAAGAATTTACTCTGTATTTAGTGGCTCACACATCTATTGGTCTAGAAAAGTCAAGTGCATATGTCTATCAATTGCAACCTCCTTGAGAGTATTACAAATATATCAAACTTGCAAGTAGCTTTTTTTTGATATATTAATGCAGTAAATGTACAAGAGCTGAAGACATCATTTCCATGCAAACAAAATGTAAACATTCAAAATGGGTAATATTCCTGGGTAACGTGATGAGTTGTTATTATTCCTTTGCCCACCGTCATGAGGAAAATTGCCCAAGGGACATCTAAATAGTGAACTGTTTGGTAATATCATCAAGACAACACATGGCCACTCTTGGATATTCTGAGATGTGTTTGCTGCAAATTTTCATCTCCATTTTCCCTTCTAGAAATTTATGTATGTTGTTTGGATGTGCACTTTTGCTCCTATTTTTTTTCTTGAAACCTTAGACCGTACATAAGATTTTTTATTGGCAGTGGTAGAGTTAAAGTTTTTCAACACATTCAGAATACACATGGTATGGCTCTTTCATTCCCCTCTTAATTTTTAGGCATGCTTTCAATCTATTTTAAGTATAATAATGATTTGATGACAAAACAATATTTATTATTATATTAGGACAAGAATATTTATATTAGGACAAAATGCTTATTTTTTTTGCATATTGAAACAATGATAAATAAATACTGCGAATCTTTGTTCTTCATTCCCTACTCTAATTTCATCATTCTTTACCACCCAACATTTTCTTTGGCAACAAATAATTTTGACGCAAAGATTTGGGAGAAATGTTAATACCCTGTGATTGCCATCCAGCTCAGTTTTTTTGTTCGAAAATTAGGGAAATTTTATTATGATTGATCTAGATAAAAGAAACAAATGCTTTGAATTTCTTTTTCCAAGGAAAGGGATTTCATAATAGAAAATCTTGAAACTAGGATTTCAAAATTAAAAATTCTTTGTAAAACTAGGGTTTCCAGGTTTGTAGGTTTGTAAAACGAGAAAGGGAAAGAGTCTATAAAAAAGTGCTCCTATTTTTTATATCCTTTGACATAGAAAGATCTTTCTAATTTCACAATGGCTTGAAGGCTGAGGATACAAATAGTTTTTGGAAGCTGATGCATGCAGATGACATTTTTAAGATAGGAAACAAGTTAACCGGTAGTGTATTGTGCCTATCTATCTAGGTAGTTTTCTCCTAAACCCTTGTCTCATATAAACTATCTAATATTGTTAACATTCTATTGTGCATTTTGTTTTGTGTCCTCTATTTTTTAGGAAATGAATATGTCAAGGTATTTTAACTGTTTAAGCAAAATATTTAACTATAGACAAATTTTTTCTTAGAACCAAATTACTATGATGATTAAGGGAGCCCACCTAAGTATGCTCTATAAATTGTTTTCTTCTTTTTAATTGCTTGACTTACTATTTAATATCTCAAATTATAGTTATCCAACATTTAAAATATAAAGAATGTGACCATTTTAGGTGAGTATAGAGGACATAAGCTATAGGATTTCAAATAAATAAATAATGAAAGAAGAATAACAAGGCTAATTAGAAAACTATTAGATTAGTCAAGAATCACAAACAAATCTAGAATATTACTTCATGCTTGGCTAAACTATAACAGGATAAGTCCAACTATAGATGAAAAAGACAAAAATCAATTTTTCAAAAATAAGCATTATGTGAAGTGACCATTGGTTTAACAGTGAAGTTGCTTGGCTTAAAAAGAGCCCTGCATTAATGAGCTAGGGATTGTACTACTGATAGATATGATATAGTTAATATCCCTCATCCTTGATACTAAGTCAAGTAAGTCTGATTATCATGCAACAAAATAATGGGGTTTATTTATGACTTCCAAATTAAAAAATACTGATAAAAACTAGCCTAAGCATGTGCCCACAAGAATAAAATCAACTTTGATGCTATTCAGCAAAAAATATGCATAGTTAAATGAAATTGATAGAAGCAAACTAGCAAGAAATTAAAATCTATGTTTTCATTTATTCTTCTTTTTCCCTCAGAGAAATGGAAAATACCCTAAGAGTTTTGAGCAGCCCCCTTCTTGAGTCCTTGTGAGTGTCAAAACATATTTCATTATACTCTAATGAGTTTAATTACTAAATATTCTTATGACTAATGTCTTAGGAATTTTAGGAATAAAACTTTGAATGGGACATTCAAAGTCACAAGCAATTTGGTCAGCACTTGGTATTGATAGACTTTGACAAAACAAAATCATTAGAGCTCAACTTCAAAAATCATTATCGTAAGTATCTTTACCTTGTGGACTACAAACTACAATTACTGATGTATTTTTGTCTCATATATTAATAAAAAACATTGTAGATTGTTTTAATGAATTGAAAATATTGTAGTCTTGTGGGAAATTGAGCTTGCAACCTTGAAGCAGGCTTCTCATGGAGAACTTCAGTATTTGAACCTTATCATCAAGGTCATTCATATTCAACTTCTTTGATACATTGAAGAGAAAATATGTTTTGCAGATTCCAAACCAAATCCTAGGACCTGTTGGTGCCAAATACCATATGAAGGCACATTAAATTTGAGGGCTGCCGCATTTTTAGATTTGATTAATGCATTGAGATTCAAGGTGTTAGAGATTCACTATAGAAAAATTTGGGTGTTGATTCAGCCTTTGTTCGATCTCTCAATTAAGCTTGTTGTAATCTTTTCTAAGCTTACCTAGTGAGTTTTGATGAAAGAGATCCTCTAAAAACCTAATGTAGTACTTGCCTACAAACTTAACTAGTTGAGTGATAGCTTTAAGTTCTTCTTAATGGGATAACATTAAAGGTGTGGGATTTGAACTGATACAATATACATTAATGGAAGACTTTATCTATTGTGCAAAAAAATATATGTAGGATTATTATGGTCACAAAGGAATTGTCTTAGCATAAATATTTCACTTGTAATATAATATTATTTGGAATTTCTTACCATTGATTATCAAATTGATGGAACTATGAGGCTATGATTTGTTTATACTTTACCACTGTAGTGAATTTGGGTATTGTTTTTTAATCTTTGAATGGTTTTAATGGGCCCTTTGAACCAGAGATATAAGTTTCCTAAAGAGTGATACTTCAACTACCATGAAGGACTTAGAAAAAGGGAATTGAACTACAGTGGCTCCTTGTTCACCCATTTTCCATATAACATGAGGCATGTTGTTAGTTTTATCAGAATTGTGAGAATATTCAGGGGAATTAGTACTCTTGTGAGTTCTTTTATAGGAATGACATTGAGGAAAAGGGAATTCAATTATACTCCTTGTACATCATAGAAAGCCACAAGGATGTATGCAAAATTATATATATATATATATATATATATATATATATATATATATATATATATATATATATATATATATATATATATATATATATATATATATATATATATATATATATATATATATATATATATATATATATATATATATATATATATATATATATATATATATATCTATATATATATATATATATATATATATATATCTATATATATATATATATATATATTGGCATTTCAATGGAATTTTCTTGACATTGCAAGGTTATTCTCAGAATTATATGTTTAAGGAGATTCTTACCATCACTACTAATAAATCAAAAATATTAATTTATGTATTCTTAGTTTCTCATTGATAGTGTATTTTTAGGGGAACAATACTCTTTTACATCGACACTATAAAATCTAATGATACAAATGTATAACTATACATTATGTTACAAGACCACAAAGTATAAAGAAACATAACTGAAGTTGAAATGGTCATTCTCCCATGTGATTGTTGAGTTGAATAGTTGAATTGGATTAGATGTAATGAATGGATTGGCTCATTAGGCATTTCTTTGTATCCTAGAGAATTATTCTTCTTGAGTAACATTATAGGCTTTTCCCTTTCAAGGGGTAGAGGTTGCAATACCTTCAGTGCTTGACAGTGCTACACATTTTTTGTGAACTTTAACACTTTAGTCTATAGGTGTTTTGAACATGACAAAGATGATGGCGATGACTGCATAATTTTTTGTGTTTGCTTGGATGGTACCATATTCAATTTACTGAGGTTGTCTTATGCTACTAGAAAAGTTATCTATTGTGACTAATGTAGATGGATTGTTGATCTTGAAAATATTATTAGAGTGTGAAGAAGTATTGCAGACCTTGAAATATTTAATTATCTTAACTACTGGTCATCAGAAGAAGAAAAAGTTGGGCAAAATGAATCAATAGTACATTTCTCAATTGGGAATTCATTTCTAATTTTTTATCACTAAATTATTTTCTTTTCTTTTGTAGGAGGGATAACGGTTCTTTGTAAATACTGAAGGATGTTACTCCAAATGTATGGTCAATTCATTCTATATCCATATATAGAAAACTAGTTTAGATTCATATCAAATGCAAGCATGCTTCTTTTGCAACAGTAAGATCTGCATTCAACCTCAAGTTTTTTAGTACCATGTGCAACTTCTAAAAATGTGGACAACAAGCTTATACTTAATGAAATTGCAGAAGTGTGTGAAGCAAAAAAAGGGATTTCTCTATAATGTATGAAGTATTATTGATTTGTTTTTATTTTTTGTGTAGTTTATATATTTATTACACAAAATACTCTTGGCTAAATAGAGTGAGTGATATGATGTTGGCTAGTAAATTAACATATTCAGTTTCTATTTTTCAATGCAAGTATCACATACTCATAATTATAAGGTTTCTTTAATATGATGAACTAGTGTTTTTCTCCATAAATTACTTTGACAAAATTCACTAGCAAATTATCTTTTAAGAAAAATTTCTAGCCATTGCATGACTATTCCTTTTTCTTATATTGATCAAGAGGCATACATATCAGTGCCCCAAAAAGGAATGACTTGTTGTTTTAACTGAAACACTTGAAATTAACTGTTCCATTAATGCTAACTTTGAGGAGTATCAGTTCCTCTTAAGCTGTTAACTATTGGCCAAAAGATCATCACATAAGATTTGTCTTACACTTGAATTTTTATAGGAAACCAATAATAGTGAACCAGATCAAGTGCCATAAAAAATTTTCATTTTTCTTTTTATCATCCAAATGTTGCAAAGAGAGGTTCTTTCCAAGAACGAGAAGTAATGCATAAACAATCAAATTCAGCTTGAAACCTTATGAAAAGATTCTTGGCAGATTAATAGTTCAAAATATCATGATCAACCATTTCATTGATAGCTTTTAGTTTGCACAAATAATTGATATAGCTAACTTTATGCAGTCATGTCTTGATTGTCACTCCTTAGTGGAGCATTACGTACCTGAAAATCCAATGTTTGAAGGAATAATGTGATTTACGAATAGGCTGGTATATTTTTTGCCAATGCACATCCAGGTACCAATTAGACCTATGTATTTAAATAGAGAGAATATAAATGAGAAGCATAATGATTGTCCACGATTCCTATCTTGTAGGTATATAAATATGCTTAATGTTACACAAAAGAGTAAGAAATATAGTGGCATTTTTAGTTGTGACTATTGATATAATCTGGTAATGATCGGGTATACACACATCCAGTATGTTGTTGGCCTCCATGAAGAAGGGATGGTATGGGAAAAAATTTCATGGAGTAAGTATTTAAGAAAAGAATGAATTTCCTGCAAAATGGATATTCACAAGGTAAATGCTTATATGATTTCTAGTATATATAGAATGTAGAGACATACCATATATTTATACATTTTTATAGAGATAAATTTAATGGCCTATGTCAAGAAATAGTGTGTATTTATTTTTTGAAGGGTTCTAGCTCAATGGAAGAGCACTTGTTTTACAAACAAGAGGTTGGTGGTTCGATTCCATCATTCTCTCGCATGAATTAGT
>BSBK01014991.1:0-33918 GCA_027943335.1 Chamaecyparis obtusa | reverse complement strand
ATATATAATATATATATTTATATATATATGTATATATATATATATATATATATATATGTATATATATTATAATATATATATATATGTATATATGTATATATATATATATATATATATATATATATAGATAGATATATATATATAGATAGATATATATATATATATATATAGATAGATATATATCTATATATATCTATATATATCTATATATATCTATATATATCTATATATATCTAGATATATATATATATATAGATAGATATATATATATAGATAGATATATATCTATATATATCTATATAATTTGTAAATTATGTGTAGATAATCTATAGAAATTGAATACTAACAACTAATTAGCTACAATTCTTATTTAACATGTACACACAATGAAGTATGAAGAGTAAAACAAACTAGAAATTAAATCCTTATATCTTAGCCTTACCCTTCTAGTTGTCCATTTCTCTCCTACTTTTGAGTACTTGAATGTTAACCTCTCAGATCTTCATATCTGCTACTTTCAAAGTTTTGGAGATAGTGGATTCATAATGCAAACCAAGATAATTTTGTATAATGCTCACAAATCTATGATGATGATGATGATGATGCACAATTATCTGAGATGATGGATAATTGATATGAAACTAGAATGACGATACTATGCAATGATACTCTTGAAATGTTTAAAAATTATTGTAAAATGTGCTTAGAATGCTTAGGATATTCTATATTTCTAAAATTCACAAGATTACTAATTAATTTAAATGGGAGAAAGAATGTTCCTTTTATATATTTTGGGGGACGTCAAGCCTAGGTAGTGAGATCCTGGAGTAGAGAGTAAATCTTGGAAAGCTTAAGGGCTTAAATTGAATGGGTTTAGAAGGTCAAGAGAAATATTATTATAGTTGGAATGTGAGAGTAGGAATAAGAAGAATGTTCCTCCTACATTGACGAAAAGGAATTCGACGTGGAAGGGAAATACACATATCAAGTGTCTGACAATGACAATTGAGAATAAGGTGGAAAGACTAATTTTCCTCATGAGGACTCTTTGCACAAGTGTCCCATCAGTCACCTTTGAGCACATGGGGTGGCTAAAGAAGCCCCTAAATGATGGGAAAGGTGGAAAGGACTAGGTCTAGAGAAGACATGTGGTCATAGGACTAAGTCTCATAAGGCCACATACTCATCCTTGACCCCTTGGAAGTAGGAATAATGAGTGAGGGAAAATAGACTTATTTAATAATCAAATTAAATTTTTTAAGGTGATGTGTCTAGTCACTTAGACAAGTGAGGTAGACTAAGATGACTTAGTCATATAGTGAATGTGTAATTAAGTAATTAAATAAATCAATTAATAAGATTAATTAGAGGACTTAAGATAAGAAGAAATAAGCTAAGTGAATTAACTAAATAATTAAATAATATATTTAGTACTAGAGGAATATACCATTAATTAATTAATAAATATTTAATTAATTTATGGAAAGCAAATTTTTGTTTATACAATAATAAGAAATAATTATGAGTTAGAATATTTATTTTTACTTATTTTAATTTCTATTAATTGAGTTTTTTAATTACTTAAGTTATGTCGGTAACAAATTGCAAAAAAAAAAAAATAATAATAATAAATAAAAAGTACACACAGGATTGGGGACCTTGGTGAAGAGGGAGACTATGTCAAATATCATGAACAAGTCACCACTCTCTAACCTCTTGTCCTTCATAAAATTTATGAAATGACTCGAACGGAAGAATCATATTTGCCTACAAAAGAGTTCATAAGATTGGCCAATAAGGAAGCCAACTTGTAAGTTGGAGAGCCTACAATGTCAATGATGCGTCTAAGAATAATGACATTGACGTGAATTTTATTTTTGTTCATTAGCCAATATTCTATATATGGCAAAAGCTTCTACCGGATTGTCGTTTTATGTGAGAAATGTTTATTGGTAAAAATGTGGAGTGGTTGAAGACTCTGATGTTAAAAAATTCATTTTTTTGAGTTTCGTACAAAGTAGGCGGACAATTAGAAAAAAGACCACAAGTCATTTCACACAAGAAATGGTATTAGTAGGTGAGGAAAAATGATGCAAGATTTTGTTCTATAATTTGTTGCTGAAGAAAATGGTCGTTCACAATGCAAAGCGGTGTTAAGTGTCATATTTATGGTAATAATAATTAGATAACATCAGAGAATGACAAAATGAGAAGAGCATAATAAAAACCATTAAATATAACTTAGTGTTGCCTACATAATATCTTATGCACTCTTCCGATATTCTATTTATTGAGATTAAAAATAGTTTCTTTTCCCTTATGTAAGATTTGGCATTTGTGACTAAATTGTGTGTACTAAATTATATATGTAAATTGAATTTTATGTAGAAAGATTTTGTGTTCTTTATGGTCATTAAATTTGAGCTCATTCTACATAAATTTAACAATTCACAGCTAAAGGAGTTTTGTACATCTGTTGTTGGATTTCTCAGTAGGGAGGGAGAAAATATAGCATAGTAGTCTCTTGATTTTAAATATCCTACTCATAGTTTATGTAAATTTGATTTTCCACCTAGGCATTTAATATTGTAAAAATTGAGGATCTATAAGAGATAAGATGAAGCACAAAAACACAACATGAGAGCCCAAAGTCAACCATTGAATAATGCATAGAAGAAGTGTACATGTAGGAAGAGTGATTGGGTCAAATCATAAGTCGACTCCAACACTCTTGATGAGTGGTGGAAATTTGGCTCCCATGAACCTAGGGTGAGTTGTTGAAATAGAATTTACAAATTTAGTAAAAACCTTCTAAATGATGATAACTGTTGAGAACATGTGTCTCAACCTTGCAGTCTTTTTTGAAAAATTTCAGAATTTGTTTGAGATAGTTTTCCACATGTTTATACATTGGAAAATGGTTAGTGAGTTGTTAAAAATGAGTCTTGTCCATAGTAGAATATAGGTGGGCCATTTTTAGAGCTTTAATGACTCATTTTGTAATTTTTATGGGGGTCTAAACTAGAGGACAAAATTATGGACGGGAATACTATTTTAACCTGGTTGTTTTTCCATCTTGGAAATGTAAATGTCAAAAATGGGCACCATGTGGCATGGTGGTTAAGCCCATGGTTTTGTAAAACCACAAGTGGTTTCCAGGTTGTAAAATCACTATAAAAGGAGGGCTTGGGGAGGTGTTTGTATAATTGAGTTTTTGCAAGACTGGATGCTAGAAGGAGTCTCTCTTAGTTCGAGTTGTGGTGATGCGCTCTTGTAAGAACTTGCATTGCAAGTGTATTGTAATCATCTTGGTTTGATAATACATAGTGCACGTTTTGGAGGGTGGGGTTTTTCTCCCAGAAGGGTTTCCCCACGACAATCACTGTGTTATGTGTTCTTTGTTATTTTGTTTATGCTTTGTTATGCATTTCTTGAGATCTTTGCAATGTTTAAGTTGAAATTTGCATAACCGTCCTCTCAAGATTAGCGTAGGAAGCGTTTCCGCACACCTTTGCTTCCTTACAAGTGGTATTAGAGCCTGGCCAGTTTTGGTTCTATTTGTTGGGTACAGGGTTTTTTTGAACTAATCAAGATTTGAGTGGGAGCTTGTGCAGAGTATTTCATTTCTGTGTTGCAGGATTGAAAAGATGGCAAGCATTTCAGGGAGGATCGATGTAGAGAAGTTTTCTGGCACAAACTTTGAGATGTGGAAGCTGAAGATGGAAGATCTATTGATTGATCGGGATCTATGGGATGCGATTGATGAGAATAAGCATAGGCCCGCAGATCCGACTTTAGCCGCACAGTATGATGTGACTGATAGAAAAGCTAAAGGTCTCATCAGATTGTGTCTTGCAGACTCTATTCTGATAAATGTCCATGAAGAATCTACTGCAAAGAAGCTTTGGAAGAAGCTAAGTGAGATCTACCAAGCGAAATCACTTGTGAACAAGATCTTCTTAAGGAAGAAATTTTATTCTTTGATAATGGAAGAAGGTGGACGAATTTCTGAGCATTTGGAAAGCTTTAATATGTTGGTGACTCAGTTGACCTCTGTTGGGGTACCAATGGATGAAGAAGAAAGATGCCAAATCTTGCTATGTTCATTGCCAGACTCATGGGACAGCCTTGTTATGGCCATAGGGAGCACTTCAGTTGTCTTGAAGATGGAGGATGTGGTTGGTTCTCTACTTTCTGAAGAGATGAGAAGGAAGGTCTCTCTGAATGCCAAAGAGGCTTTGAGTGTTTGAGGAAGACCAAAAGAAAGAGGCAAGAATGAAAAGCAGCATGGCCGTTCTAAGTCCAAGAATAAGGGGAGATCAAAATCTCCTGCGAAGTCCAAGGCAATCTGCTGGAGCTGTGGCAAACCCGGACACTTTCGAAAGGACTGCAAAGAGGAGAAGAAAAAGAAGAAGAAGAAGCAAGATTCTGATTCTGAGTCCGAGAAGGAAGATGGAGATGCTTTCATCGCAGCCTTGGCCACTCATGCAGGTGACAATGCATGGTTAATAGACTCAGGTGCATCTTTCCACATGACTCCTAATAGAAACTGGTTTAGTAAGTATGAAAATTTTGATGGTGGTAAGGTATATTAGGGTGATAACTCAGTACTTGATATTTTTGGTCATGGAAGTGTTCGTGTGAAATTTTCTGATGGTAGAATTAGAAGATTTGATGGTGTCTTGCATATCCCAGGACTAGCAAGGAATTTGTTATCTGTTAGCAAGCTAATAGATGCGGGTGTGCATGTACAGTTTTCTGAAGCAGGTGTGAAAATGGTAAGAGGTGCTATGGTGATAGCAAGAGAAAGCAGATTGGGTACACTGTACCAGCTTGATGCATGCACAATTGAGTGCAATAGTACTTCTGATAAGAGTGTGAAAAAGACTACTCAGTTGGAAAAGGAGAGGGTTTCTCTTTCAACAAATGGTCGTAGGTTTTGGGTACCCAAGGGTGCTCTATCTACCGAATCAAAGTTGCCTACAGAGAAGACCATGTTATGGCACTAGAGACTCGGCCACATAGGTGAGAAGGGTCTACGGACCTTGAAAAATAAGAACCTTGTTGATGGGTTGAATGATTGCAATCTTGAGTTTGATTTTTGTGAGCATTGTATCTATGGTAAACAAAACCGCATTCAGTTTTACTCGAGTTCTCATAAGTCCTCATGTATTTTGGATCTGATCCATTCGGATGTATTTGGTCCAGTTGATGTTCCTTCTATTGGTAGATCAGTTTATTATGTTTCTTTCATTGATGATTTCAGTAGAAGAACATGGGTTTATTTTCTTAGAAGTAAAGCTGAAGTTTTCAGTCGTTTCAAAGAATTTAAAGCAATGGTTGAGTTGCAGACTGGAAAGAAAATAAAATGTTTGAGAACTGATAATGGTGGTGAATTTTTCTCTAATGATTTTGACACATTTTGTAAAGATTGTGGTATTAAAAGAGAGAAGACAACTCCGTATTCTCCACAGCAGAATGGAGTTGCAGAAAGAATGAACAGGACCCTGATGGAGAAGGCTAGGAGTATGCTAAGTGGAGCTAGACTAGAACAAAGGTTCTGGGCTGAAGCTGTAGCCACTGCTTGCTACTTGATAAACAGGTCTCCTACATCAGCTCTTGTTGATAAGACGCCAATGGAAGCGTGGTCAGGCCACAAGCCTTCACTTAGACATCTGAGAGTGTTCGGTTGCGAAGCATATGCTCATGTGCCAAAGGAAAAGCAGACTAAATTGGACAACAAAGCTGTTAAATGTATTTTCATCGGATACAATTATGGTGTGAAAGGATACAAGCTTTGGAATCCTGTTGAACAAAAGGTATTTTATTCAAGAAGTGTTATTTTTAGAGAAACTAAGCCTTCTTCTGTTATAGTGCAGCCAGAACAAACAGAACAAAAGAAAGATGTGATTCAACTACCTGCTACACCGGAGAAAGTTGAATCAAGGCCCTTAGAAAGACAAGAAGTCGAGGAGAGCTCTATGAGCTTTAAATCATCAGAGGAAGAAGAGGTACCTGAAGCTGAGGTACTTGTAAGGAAGAAGAGGTACTTGTAAGGAAGAAAAGGTGTGCGAAAATGCTTCCTACGCTAATCTTGAGAGGATGGTTATGCAAATTTTAACTTAAACATTGCAAAGATCTCAAGAAATGCATAACAAAACATAAACAAAATAGTAATGAACACATAACACAGTGATTATCGTGGGGAAACCCTTCCGGGAGAAAAACCCCACCCTCCAAAACTCGCACAATGTATTATCAAATCAAGATGATTACAATACACTTGCAATGCAAGTTCTTACAGGAGCACATCACCACAACTCAAACTCAGAGAGACTCCTTCCAGCATCCAGTCTTGCAAAAAACTCAATTGTACAAACACCTCCCCAAGCCCTCCTTTTATAGTGATTTTACAACCTGGAAACCACTTGTGGTTTTACAAAACCATGGGCTTAACCACCATGCCACATGGTGCCCATTTTTGACATTTACATTTCCAAGATGGAAAAACAACCAGGTTAAAATAGTATTCCCGTCCATAATTTTGTCCTCTAGTTTAGACCCCCATAAAAATTACAAAATGAGTCATTAAGGCTCTAAAAATGGCCCACCTATATTCTACTATGGACAAAACTCATTTTTAACAACTCACTAACCATTTTCCAATGTATAAACATGTGGAAAACTACCTTAAACAAATTTTAGAATTTTCTAGAAAAAAGGCTGCAAGGTTGAGACACATGTTCTCAACATTCTCCCACTTGTCGAACACCTTGCAAGAGTCAGGGGATCCAAATTATCATGGACTTAATTGCTAGGGGCCGAGAGGCCCATAGACTCTGAACACCATCTGAACTTCTCTGTGCTCACGGGCTTAGTTAATGCATCAGCAACATTCACCAAAGTCTCTACCTTTTCCAGCTTCACCTTGCGATCCTCAACCATATCTCTCACAAAATGATATTGTACATCAATGTGCTTGGTCCTGACATGAAAAGTAGGGTTCTTCGCTAGGCAGATTGCACTCTGACTGTCACTGTAAATTGTCACTGCACCCTGTTTGAACTCTATATCTGAACACAATCTCTTTAGCCAGATGGCTTCCTTACAGGCATGAGTAGCTGCCATATACTCTGCCTCAGTAGTGGACAAAGCGACCACAGCCTGTCGCTTGCTCATCCAACTAATTGCACCACCAAATAATGTAAACACATATGCACTGGTGGATCTTCTTCTATCAACATCACCGGCCCAGTCTGAATCCACATAGCCTTGAATATCTAAGGAATGCTCATTTCCTGTTCCATGAAAACATATCGAGTACTCTGAAGTACCCCTCAAATATCTGAAAATTCTTTTTACTACATCCCAATGTACTCTTCCTGGATTAGACATATAACGGGAAAGTACTCCCACTGCTTGGGCAATGTCTGGTCTTGTACAGACCATAGCATACATCAAACTTCCAACAACACTTTGATATGGTACTCGACTCATCTCTTCCATCTCCAATGGGGATGAAGGACACTGTGAACTAGAAAGCTTTGTTCCCATTGTAACAGGAACACTTAATGGTCTTGAATCCTGCATATTGAATCTTTTCAAAATAGTACCAACATACTTGCTCTGGCCTAACCAAAGCTTTCTGTTTTGTCTACCTCTTACAATCTCCATTCCCAGAATGTGCCTAGCTGCACCAAGATCTTTCATTTCAAACTTTATCGAGAGCTGAGATTTTAACTCTGCAATCAAACCTTTTCCTTTGCCAATAAACAGCATGTCATCGACATACAGGGCAATAACCAGGAAACGATCACCATCAGATTTAAAATATATACAGTGATCAGATTTAGATCGCACAAACCCCAAACTCAACACATATGTATCAAACTTCTGGTACCACATCCGAGGACTCTGTTTTAAACCATACAAGGATTTCTTCAACTTACAGACCAAATGACTTTTACCTTTCACCACATAGTGCTCTGGCTGTGTCATGTAAATTTCTTCCTCCAAATCTCCATGAAGGAAAGCAGTTTTCACATCCATTTGCTCGATCTCTAGATCATAGGCTGCTGCAATAGAAAGTAAAAATCTAATGGATGTCATTTTGGCTACTGGAGAAAAAATCTCACCATAATCTACTCCCTCAACCTGGGAGTAACCTTTTGCAACCAAACGTGCTTTATACTTCTCAATACTTCCATCTGAACCTATCTTCTTCTTGAACACCCATTTACAACCAACAGGCTTTCGTCCTTCAGGCAATGGTACAAGGTCCCATGTTTCATTCCTCTTAAGAGCTGCCATTTCTTCATCCATGGCTATTTTCCAGGACTCTGAATCATTCATACCAAGAGCCTCTTCTACAGATCTTAGTTCATCAATGTTAGCATTTAATGCAAATATGCATCTCCAATCATCAGGAGAATACCCATACCTTTCAGGTGGTTTTCTTTGTCTAGTAGACCTTTGAACAAGATCTGGTTCAGGTTCAACTTCAGCTTCAGGTATCTCTTCTTCCTCTGATGATTCAGAACTCATAGATCTCTCCTCGACTTCTTGTCTTTCTAAGGGCCTTGATTCAACTTTCTCCGGTGTAGCAGGTAGTTGAATCACATCTTTCTTTTGTTCTGTTTGTTCTGGCTGCACTATAACAGAAAAAGGCTTAGTTTCTCTAAAAATAACACTTCTTGAATAAAATACCTTTTGTTCAACAGGATTCCAAAGCTTGTATCCTTTCACACCATAACTGTATCCGATGAAAATACATTTAACAGCTTTGTTGTCCAATTTAGTCCGCTTCTCCTTTGGCACATGTGCATATGCTTCGCAACCGAACACTCTTAGATGTCTAAGTGAAGGCTTGTGGCCTGACCACGCTTCCATTGGCGTCTTATCAACAAGAGCTGATGTAGGAGACCTGTTTACCAGGTAGCAGGCAGTGGCTACAGCTTCAGCCCAGAACTTTTGTTCTAGTCCAGCTCCACTCAGCATACTCCTAGCCTTCTCCATCAAGGTCCTGTTCATTCTTTCTGCAACTCCATTCTGCTGTGGAGAATACGAAGTTGTGTTCTCTCTTTTAATACCACAATCTTTACAAAATGTGTCAAAATCATTGGAGCAAAATTCACCACCATTATTAGTTCTCAAACATTTTATTTTCTTTCCAGTCTGCAACTCAACCATTGCTTTAAATTCTTTGAAACGACTGAAAACTTCAGCTTTACTCCTAAGAAAATAAACCCATGTTCTTCTACTGAAATCATCAATGAAAGAAACATAATAAACTGATCTACCAATAGAAGGAACATCAACTGGACCAAATACATCCGAATGGATCAGATCCAAAATACATGAGGACTTATGAGAACTCGAGTAAAACTGAATGCGGTTTTGTTTACCATAGATACAATGCTCACAAAAATCAAACTCAAGATTGCAATCATTCAACCCATCAACAAGGTTCTTATTTTTCAAGGTCCGTAGACCTTTCTCACCTATGTGGCCGAGTCTTTGGTGCCATAACATGGTCTTCTCTGCAGGCAACTTTGATTCGATAGATAGAGCACCCTTGGGTACCCAAAACCTACGACCATCTGTTGAAAGAGAAACCCTCTCCTTTTCCAACTGAGTAGTCTTTTTCACAATCTTATCAGAAGTACTATTGCACTCAACTGTGCATGCATCAAGCTAGTACAATGTACCCAATCTGCTTACTCTTGCTATCACCATAGCACCTCTTACCATTTTCACACCTGCTTCAGAAAATTGTACATGCACACCCGCATCTATTAGCTTGCTAACAGATAACAAATTCCTTGCTAGTCTCGGGATATGCAAGACACCATCAAATCTTCTAATTCTACCATCAGAAAATTTTACTCAAATACTTCCACGACCAACAATATCAAGTACTGAGTTATCACCCAAATATACCTTACCACCATCAAAATTTTCATACTTACTAAACCAGTTTCTATTAGGAGTCATGTGGAAAGATGCACCTGAGTCTATAAACCATGCATTGTCACCTGCATGAGTGGCCAAGGCTGCGATGAAAGCATCTCCATCTTCCTTCTCGGACTCAGAATCAGAATCTTGCTTCTTCTTCTTCTTTTTCTTCTCCTCTTTGTAGTCCTTTCGAAAGTGTCCGGGTTTGCCACAGTTCCAGCAGATTGCCTTGGACTTCGCAGGAGATTTTGATCTCCCCTTATTCTTGGACTTAGAACGGCCATGCTGCTTTTCGTTCTTGCCTCTTTCTTTTGGTCTTCCTCGAACACTCAAAGCCTCTTTGGCATTCAGAGAGACCTTCCTTCTCATCTCTTCAGAAAGTAGAGAACCAACAACATCCTCCATCTTCAAGGTAACTGAAGTGCTCCCTATGGCCATAACAAGGCTGTCCCATGAGTCTGGCAACGAACATAGCAAGATTTGGCATCTTTCTTCTTCATCCATTGGCACCCCAACAGAGGTCAACTGAGTCACCAACATATTAAAGCTTTCCAGATGCTCAGAAATTCATCCACCTTCTTCCATTCTCAAAGAATACAATTTCTTCCTTAAGAAGATCTTGTTCACAAGTGATTTTGCTTGGTAGATCTCACTTAGCTTCTTCCAAAGCTTCTTTACAGTAGATTCTTCATGGACATTTATCAAAATAGAGTCTGCAAGACACAGTCTGATGAGACCTTTAGCTTTTCTATCAGTCACATCATATTGTGCGGCTAAAGTTAGATCTACAGGCCTATGCTTATTCTCATCAATCACATCCCATAGATCCCGATCAATCAACAGATCTTCCATCTTCAGCTTCCACATCTCAAAGTTTGTGCCAAAAAACTTCTCTACATCAATCCTCCCTGAAATGCTTGCCATCTTTTCAATCCTGCAACACAGAAATAAAATACTCTGCACAAGCTCCCACTGAAATCTTGATTAGTTCAAAAAACCTTGTACCCAACAAATAGAACCAAAACTAGCCAGGCTCTGATACCACTTGTAAGGAAGCAAAGGTGTGCGGAAACGCTTCCTACGCTAATCTTGAGAGGACGATTATGCAAATTTCAACTTAAACATTGCAAAGATCTCAAGAAATGCATAACAAAGCATAAACAAAATAACAATGAACACATAACACAATGATTACTATGGGGAAACCCTTCCGGGAGAAAAACCCCACCCTCCAAAACCTGCACAATGTATTATCAAATCAAGATGATTACAATACACTTGCAATGCAAGTTCTTACAAGAGCGCATCACCACAACTCGAACTCAGAGAGACTCCTTCCAACATCCAGTCTTGCAAAAAACTCAATTGTACAAACACCTCCCCAAGCCCTCCTTTTATAGTGATTTTACAACCTGGAAACCACTTGTGGTTTTACAAAATCATGGGCTTAACCACCATGCCACATGGTGCCCATTTTTGACATTTACATTTCCAAGATGGAAAAACAACCAGGTTAAAATAGTATTCCCGTCCATAATTTTGTCCTCTAGTTTAGACCCCCATAAAAATTACAAAATGAGTCATTAAGGCTCTAAAAATGGCCCACCTATATTCTACTATGGACAAGACTCATTTTTAACAACTCACTAACCATTTTCCAATGTATAAACATGTGGAAAACTACCTTAAACAAATTTTAGAATTTTCTAGAAAAAAGGCTGCAAGGTTGAGACACATGTTCTCAACATTCTCCCACTTGTCGAACACCTTTGCTTCCTTACAAGAAAAGTCCGCTTCCTTACAATAACTTGCATGAAAAGGTGTCATACATGTATATGGATGACTAATTGGATTAAAATCCTAAGTGTAATTAAATATTTTAAATACACTAACACCCCCCTTAAGAATAACTTAGGAGGAAAAGATAAAAACAATGGGTCCCAACTATGATCCTGTTGAGGTAACCATGTACAATGAAATCTCTTGTAAAAGGAGAAACGAGGAAAACCCCACTGGAAAAAAATCCCCTCCAAAAATGAGATAAGATGTAATGACATGTACAAGTGAATCTGAAGAATATTAATAGATGAAGGACACATGATAACCCCCAAGGACTACTTCTACCACAATGTACAATATGTTGCCCCCATAAGAGAGAAAGTAGATAAGATCATATATGACCCCCCTAGAAGATATGAAGTGATGAAATCCATGTAGTGTGGGTAGATGGCTGACACTGAATGCGAAAGAATATCCATGAATGTTGAACAACATTTCCCCCTAGAAAGAAACAAAACAATATATGTGTGTGAGATTACTTCCCATTTCAGATAGGATTATGTATGAAGCAATATGAATGTCTCTAAATACTACAAATAACCCAAATAATGAAATTATGCCCCTGTTGCCTTCAAATGGTTCTCAAAGATATCCAAGAAAATGTTGATGTGTGATGGATCAGGTACCATGAAATATTTTAGAACAAGGATCATGGATGTATGGTGATGTCTAGACTGATGTGAATTTAATATTGCTATAGATAAAAATAGCTGAGTTGGATATCACAACTCATGAATGTCTGCACAATCTATCACAATAGGATTTTATGTAGGCGAGGTAAGAACAATGCCCAAAGATGACAATATTGATGCAACTTCATGACAATCATCACCAAATAGAAGATGAATATCTTCAATGTTGTCATCCAAATATGCTAGAAAGGACTTTACAAGAAAAGATGGTATGTGGGTAAGTGCACCAAGATGGTGTGCCAAAAAGTAGCCATATAAAAAAAAAAATCATAACCCGCTCAGGTTATTTGAAATTCAAAATTCATAGGCTTGGGAAAAATGATCCTTTCCCAAGCCTCATTTAAATATTAAAATATTTGGGTTCTCCATATCCCATGCGGGTTATGATGAACCAAAAGTTCCTCATAAACCGTACGTGTTATGCAGAACCAAAATTTCCTCATAACCCATACAGGTTATGAGGAACATAGTTCATTTCCTCTACTTTTCCATAACCTGTATGGGTTTTGTAAAAATAGAAACCTAGAGAGAGACAGAGAATAGGGGATAGGAAGAGAGGGAGAGAAGAGGATAGGGTGTTGGGGAAGGAGAGAGAGAGAAGGGATAGGGAGAGTGGTAGAGTGATAGGGAGAATAGGAGAGGGAGAGAGAGGGAGAGTGAATGTGAAGGATATAGGAAAGGGGAGAGAGAGAGAGAGAGAGAGAGAGAGAGAGAGAGAGAGAGAGAGAGAGAGAGAGAGAGAGAGAGAGAGAGAGACATTTATACAGACATATATACATATGTATATAAAATTATAGATATACATATATACAAACATAGCCATATATTATATACATAAATATACTTAAATTTAGAGTATTCTTAATTTGGGACCATGTGTTTTGATTTACTCATAACCTATATGTTCTCTGTAAAACATAAATTGCATGTTTTTACATCTCCAAAACACGTACAGGTTTTGAAAATTCTGAAATGTACCTTTTTCTTTTCAAAATGTGAGCGGGTTGTGACAGACACATAAACCATATGCATTTTAGGCTTGGAAGAAGGGTTACTAAATGATCCTGAGGCTTGAAAGACCATTTTCCCTCCATTTTAGTCCCTTTACATATTTTTTCATCTTCCAACATGAATTCTCAACTTCATCTTCATCAAGTTTATAAATTATCAAGTGGGTATCTCTAGAATTACCACCATAATCTCACACATCTTCTCATCTTTCTAACCATATAAAATTTTCAATTTTTGGACAACATTAACCTAGTGAGATTTAATTTTCTTTACTAGTGTCTTGACAGGCCACAGAGACATATGTATACCATTTTTTGATAACTTGTGATGTACTGAACCAATTGAAAACAAATTACATATTACTATTCTAAACTTTAATCTATACACTTCTAAAAAATAAATTTTCATTTTCAATTATTTTAATGCAAGTTATGCCTAGGGCACGAAAAGGTACAATATTTTCAGGATGCAGTCACTTCAAAAAATCATTAAAAAAAAAGCACTCAACATTAAATTATAAAAAATACAAAACTTCTATATCTCTCTCTTACCTACCATGGTATTAAATAGTATTTCAAAATATTAAATCTAACTATATCTTTTGTTGAGCACACGAAAATAGCTATGTTATGTTTTTCTAAAAAAATCAGTTACAGTTTTTCATGCACGAAGGGTTTGACCCTCTTAATATTATCCATTTTTAAATAACTTTAGTAGTTTATAAACTAGATTCAGAGTAATAAAATTCTTATTTTTTACATATCTTCTAATTTTGAGTGTGAGATACTCCTATTTCTCTTTGAAATTCAAGTTTACTAGATTGTAGAAAAATAAAATGGTCACTTATACCCCCCTTTTTGCACATCATCTTGGTGCACTTAACCATGTCTAATATATATGCATCCCAATATGGTGGATCTTGTATGACAATAGAAAATACCTGATGGAAAGAATTTCTGGAACTCATGAATGAGTGAAAAAAAGATTCAGATGTAGAAATAAGTGATGGTGTCCCACTAGTTGGCCAAGTGAGATTGGATAGTGTTTCTATATGAGTTGGAGAATCAAGTAAGGCAATACCATGATTGAGAAGAATTTTTTACATTTTCTCAATTTTACAAAATCAACATTTTTCTATTGTATGCCTATACTTTCCATAATATCCACATTTGATTTTCTCTTTATTTGGAGGATTCTATAGAACACTCGAATGGAAGAGATTATTTAAACAAAATACATGATTTCTTGAGCCAACAAAATAAAAAATAGAAAACACACAACACCCCCTTGATTATCTTTCCCCCTTTCTTTTTGGCACTTTATAGGAGTCCTTTGCAACCAAACCCCCAAAAATGAAAAATGGCACTTTATAATGATAATGCATGAGTGTGTCCATTGGATACATGATGAAAAAACATGCACTTTTAAAAACAAACATAGCTTAATTTAACGTTAAGGAGAAAAATTTATGAGCAAAAGAATTTTATTGCTTTACAAAATTAATCCTCGTCCAAAAAAATTTATGGTAAAAAATAAATTTAACTCTAGCAAAAAATAACTTTCCAAAAATAAAAAATTGAATGCCCATTTAGTTAAGCCTCCCAGGGTAGGAAAGAACCAAGGGCTAAAAATCCATATTATCAAGGACTACAAATAAAAAGCTTTTTCAAAAAATGCCTTGTTAAACGGTTAGGATTAAACTGGTAAATTTTGAAATTGCCCAAGAGATTATCTATACATTTATGAAACTTGCAAATGGGTTTTTCCTTTTCAAAGCTTGATAGTAGACATGGGTATCACATGGAACAAGGTGTCACACCTACATAGGAGTACAGAAGCATGTTCTATGTGTCTAGGCAGCATGTGGTGCCCAAGTCACCTACAAATATCAATGTGTTGAGGTGATTTGTAGATGCTAATTTAGTAGATGGGTACAGAAGTGGAATGCAGAATTACTGTTGGATAGCAGATTGTTGAGAGATGTGAAACTGAGAATCTATAAGAGCTAAGATAAAACACACAAAAAAAAACATGAGAGCCCAAAGTAGACCATTGAATAATGTATACAAGAAGTGTACATATAGGAAGAGTGATTGGGTCAAATTAGCAGTTGACTCCAACACTCAATGAATGGTGGTGAGTTGTCTCCCACAAACCTAAGGTGAGGTGTAAAAATGAAATCACACATCTACTAAATAACTCCTAAATAATGATAACTTGCATGAACAAGTTTCATACATGTATGGATGACTGATTAGGATTAAAAGCCTAAGTGTAATTAAATAAATAAATACACTAACAAATATAATTACCTTTTCCAAAGGACAATGATGAAAAAATCTCAAATAGAGGTCGTATGTTTCTAATGAGGTTTGACATGCCCATTACTTTCTTTAAAAGCTAACACGTTTATGGATTTCACAACTTCTTTTTTTTTCTTCTTTCTGAATTGATGATATTAAGCTTTAATAAGGGTGCAAGTCCCAGGAATGGAGACTTCCTAAAAAATTCAATAGGTGCTACTAAGATTTTTAAGGATTATTTGAAAGTGGGTGGTCCCATGAATTTTGTAGTTGAGTTCATGCTTAAAATTTTAAGCTCCACAATTGATGGAAGCTAGTGGTCTCATCAATGTTTATATTTAGCATATTCAATTCCCATGACTAAATAAATAGAAAAAAAACTAAAATTAATTATTGATAAGAAATTAAAAAAATCATATGATTAAAAATTGGTAGAAAATAATCTAACTTGGTGGGGCAATTTCTATCCCATCTCCTTTTCGCCCACTCAAAAATGCAATGCTAATCTATATAGGGGCTCTTATTTTCCTAAGAAGATTTTAAGATATAGGCTCAAGCTCTCTCATAGGAATGTTTTGTAATTCATCAAGTTTTCTTTTTTCTAGCTAAAAAAATAGCTTATCTCCCTTGTAATACTAAATTTATTAAATAAAGTATTCACGACTACATTTGAAAAAATGTAGTCTACAAACCTAAACAACAATAATACAAGCTTGAAAAAAGAAGACACTTTTTGTAATGTTGATAGACCTCTATAAACTAGAAACATAAGTCTATGTAAAGACCTATGGTAGAGATAACCTAAACTAAATATTAGTATGATGTAACATTAATGAATGAAATATGCTGGTCTTTCTTTTCTATAATGTTAACAATAGTCTTTTCATTTTCTATCACTTTTTGTGTAGATGTTCTAAATGTATAGTTTTAGTACATGTTTTTGTTTTACTTGTATACTAATAAGATTTAGAAGTATTTCACACTCCATAAATAGTAGACTCAAAAAAATATTACTTTTATCTTTTTAAATTGTATATGTCAAGTTGTTTATTATTATTATTATTCACAAATATTTTTATCATATAACCATTGCGCCTAATTAAAATACAAGTACTCGTTAATTAAACTAATAATAAATTAAACAATGAATTATCTCGCCTATGCGACAAGATTCGATTCTTCCGAGACGGGGCAACTACATTGATATTGAATTGGGATTTAAATAAAATTCATTAGACAATTGGCGCCGAACCCTCTGCAGATTCCTTTGCTCGACTGTAGCCTCTGTTTGACAGCAAACCTTCAACATTTCCAATTAAAAAAGCTGGATTATAATGTTTATTGGCAGTTTACTTCACTACAATTGAAACGCGGAACATGCTAGGTGGATCAAACAAATACATCGGTTATATAAAATTTGAATGTAAATACAAGACGGAACGTGCTTGTTGAATTGACGAAATTATGCATGTGAACACCTTTGTAGTTTTCTTTAATAGAACTGGAAAATTCGACAGATTACTTCGTCATGTGACGGCTATGATTAAGACGCCTGGCGGGTTAAACCAAATGAGCATCTTCAGGTTATGTGAGATTATGGATTTCGTAACTTCATCTAAAATTTCTGAGGTCTCGCAATAATTTCCAAATCCCTTTGACCAAGACGAAGTTAACCCTTTCTGAGTAAGTATTATTATTAAGTATGATTGGTATTTTTCATCTGTTTATTTGTATTCCATAATTTTAGCTGAAAGATTGTATATTGTAACGGTTTTGGCAGAGAGGAATAATGTAACGATTCTGTGCAGTTCAATCATTGCCGTCTTTTTCTCTTCTAGGCTATTTTGGTCTTTCATTTGAATGTCTGTTATTGAATAAGTAAAAGTCAATTCGTGGCTGCTTTAGTTGTAACATTTCATAATCTGAATAAGAGATAGTCTTCTGCTTGAAAAGTAGATGTAATCCAAAATCGCTGAATGAACTATTATAATTTCTGTGTTTGTGTATTTTAATTTTCTATCTTCTCTTTTGTTCTATTCTATTTTAATTATTTTAGTCTGCAATTTACTTTTAATAATTGGTATCAGAGCAGGTTAAGTTCATTCGATTTTTTAGAATTTTTAGAAATCGGTGAGGATTTGCAGACGCCATGGATGAGGTAGACAAATGGAAGATTGAAAAGTTTTCAGGGAGAACTTCGAGCTATGGAAAGTGCAGATAGAATCTTTGCTTGTCAAGCAGGATTTGCAACAAGCTTTACTTGGAAAAACTAAGGGCAAAAGGTCTTTATCTGATGAAGACTGGCTGAAGATCAATCAGAAAGCAAAGGCAATGATTTTCAAATCTCTATCCAGCAATGTGCTCTTCAATGTTTCGATAGAGCCGACAACGAAAGAGTTGTGGGATAAGTTATCTTCATTATATGAGATAGCTTCAACATCAAACAAAATATTTATTATGAAGAAGTTATATAATCTGAAAATGAAAGAGGGAGGAGTGATATCGAACCATCTCAATGATTTCAATATATTAGTTACTTAGTTGACTTCGGTTGGTATCCCATTAGATGATAAAATAAAGGTGATATTATTAATATGCTCACTTCCGAATAGTTGGGAAGGCGTAGTAATGGCTGTGAGCACTTCAATTGCAGCCAAGAGCAAGCTCAAATTTGATGAAGTCACAGCCACACTACTTAGTGAAGACATGCGAAGGAAGCATTAAGAACCCTCTTCTGGTGATGCTCTAACAGCTGTGAGCACAAGCAATAGAGGTAGAAGTCGTGAGAGAGGAAGAAATAATCATAATAATGGAAGAGATAGATCGAATCATCACTCGAAATTGAGAGGAAGAAATGGTACATGTTGGTTTTGTGAAAAATCAAAGCACACAAAGAAGCAATGTTGGAACTACAAAAGGGCTCAAAATAATGTTATCAATGTTGATGTTAATGCTGCAACTAATGAAGCTTTGGTACTTACAGCCGGTGACACAGATTCAAGCTCATGGGTTCTCGATTCCGGTGCCTCATTTCATGCAACTCCATGTCCATGTCGGAGTGCTTTCACAAATTACCACGAAGGTATGTTTGGTAAAGTTTTTCTTGGGGATAATAAAGAATGTGATATTGTCAGAAAAGGGGATATTTTATTGTCACTGAAAAATGGAAGCAAATGGACTTTAAAAGATGTTAGGCATGTTCCTACACTTAAGCATAATGTGATTTTAGTTAGTCAGTTATATACACAAGGTTGTAATGTTAGCTTTGATATAGCTTCTTAGAAAGTATCCAAAGGTTAATTAATTTTAGCTAATGTTGGAAACAATTGTCTGAAGGAAATTGCTACGCAAATTATGTATTGTCTTTAATGTCACACAATGTCATAGTCCGCAGCAATCAGTACCTACTGAGCTCAGTCGGTCTGCCTGTCAGTAAAATTAGCACTTACCGAGTCCACTCGGTTATCAAATGAAAATCAGCATGTATCAAGTTCACTCGGTTATCAAAGAAAAATTAGTGTTTACCGAGTTCAGTCGGTTGTCAAAGAAAAGTTAGCATTTACCGAGTTCAGTCGGTTATTCGAAGAAAAAGGATTATCAGTGTTTACCGAGTTCCCTCGGTCTTTGAAAGATTGTAGAAAGTTATGGTCACCGAGCACTATCGGCCCTTGAAGGATCTTTGCAAATAAAGTTTGCTTATTTCAGCCGACTGTTATACTAAGTAATGCCGATTTGACAAATCTAAAATCATATAAATAAAAGGTCAAATGTGAAAAATAAAGAACATAAATAGAAGAAGATATATAGAAGAAAAGCAGGAAAGGTGTGTGCGAAATTGTGAAGGATGACTAGATATCCTTGAGGAGCAGCAGAGATATATTCGATCAGGAAGGATCACACTTATGCAGAATAGAAATCTGTAATCAGCAAGGCAGTTGCATTATTATACAGATCATTTTCATTGTTACCATTTTATCATTGTAACAGTGAATTCTAAATCTCTTAACCGAGTTGGTTTAACAACCATATTGTAAATCCTCTAACAAGGTGACAATTTCATTGAATTATTCTCAAGACCTCTTACCAGGCCACTCCTAGCAGGGTGATTAAATCCTCTAACAAGGTCACACCTAACATTATGTTTTGTAACCTTTTACCGGGTTGGCTTCTAACTGGGCATCACTTCAGAAAAGTGAAAATCAGTATCTAGATACATTGGTGGTTTTTCCCATATTGGGTTTCCACGTTAAAATTCTGTGTCTCTTGTGTTCTTAATAGTTATCTTAATCATATACAAGTGGTGATGAATATCTAAAGATAATTTTACTAATACTTTCTACATCTACAAAGTTACTGCAATCTATTTACCGAGTGTTAAACAGATAATATTCATTAAGATATCCTAAGGGATCTGGAAAGAAATAATTGTTAAGTGTTTTATGGTTGACTGATTCACCCCCCCCCCCTCTCAGTCACTTCATCCATATTCTATCAATTGGTATCAGAGCTTTTGGTGCTTGCAAGAAGGGTTTCAAGGACCTAAGCTAAAGATCAAGATGTCTTACAAGAGGAAAATTCCAAAGCTCAACAGAGATAACTTTTCAGCATGGCAAGGTCTCATGAGACTTCATCTGGCTTCCATTGGTGATTTAGGATGCAAATACATTGATGAAGAATACACAGTTCCTACTGGCGCATTAACTGTTGAAGACATTGCAGAGAAAAAGAATCATAACACCATGATGATAGACATTGCATCAGCTCTCAGCTATGAAGAATTTGATGATATTAAAGAATGCACTACTGCATATGAAATGTGGATCACACTGAAGAAAATATATGGTGGTGATGCAAATGTGAAAAGAGCCAAAGTAGAAAGCCTAAGAGGACAGTTTGACAAAATGAATATGAAAGAAGATGAAAACATTGCAAAATATGTTGAAAGGATCAAAGCAAGTGTTAGTGCAATTAGAGCTTCTAGAGGAACAATCTTTGATGAAACTGTTATAAGCAAAGTACTCAGAACATTACTCCCTATCTATGCAATAAGAGTATCAGCTATTCAAGAAAGAAGATGTGAAACAAACCACAATATAACTTTGGATGCTTTAGTTGGAAGATTGATAGCCTTTGAATTAGACAACTATGACAACTATGTTCCAAATTCCAAAAATGTTGAGTCAGCATTTGAGGCCAAGGTTTCACTAAGGAAGAACAAGAAAATTAAAGAAGTTTAGTCAGAAAGTGAAGAAGTATCAGAAGAAAGTTCTGATAGTGATCTTGAAATTGTAGAAGCATTACTTGCAAAGAAGTACTCTAAAGGGAAAGGTAAATATAAAGGTAAAACTCCTTTAATCTATTTTTCATGTGAAGAAATTGGACATATTGTAGCTAGGTGCCCAAACAAGCAAGCCAAGGAAGAGAAGAGAGGTCACAAGTACTATGGCAAAAAGAATTTCAAATCATTCAAGGATAAAGGTAAGAAAACATGTTTTATGGCTAAAGATTCTGATGATAGTGAAGAAGAAATTGTCTTTATTGCTATAAAAGATGAATCTAATGATGATGAAGATAAGATGGCACTTATTTCTCATATAAACAAAGATGATATATGGATAATAGACAGTGGATGTTCACACCACATGACTGGTGACAAAACAAAATTTGAATACCTAGAAGACTGTGATAGTGGCAATGTAAGATTTGGAAACAATGAACCTTGTTGTATAAAAGGAAAAGGAAGAATCTCATTAACCAAAGAACTCATATGTGATAATGCTTATTGGGTTGAAGGACTAAAACATAATCTTCTAAGTGTAGCACAGCTAATCAACACTAGTTTCAAGGTTGAATTCATGAATAGTCAAGCAAGACTGCTGGATGAAAAAGGAAAACTCATTGGATCAGGCAAACAAACAAAAGGTAACTTATTTTATCTTGATCTCAGTGAATATTCATGCTTTGTTCCTCAAATTGAAGAAAGTTGGCTATGGCACAAAAGGTTATGTCATGTGAATTTTGATAACATGATGAAAATAAGCAAATTCAAGAAGGTAAGAGGCATTCCTACTTTGAAGAAACCTGATACTGGTCTATGTAAGAATTGTCAGATTGGCAAAATGAGTAAGACTAGTTTTAAGAGTAAGAACTATCAGTCTAAAGAGATTTTAGAAATTGTGCATACTGATTTATGTGGACCTATTGGAATAGAAAGCTATACTGGAGATAAATTCTTTATTCTTTTTGTTGATGATTATTCTAGAATGATGACTGTTATGTATTTAAGAGAAAAGTCAGAAGCATTTGAAAAGTTCAAATGGTACTTGGCAAGAGTGGAAAAGGAAATAGGGAAAAGATTGAAATGCTTAAGATTAGACAGAGGTGGTGAATTCATCTCCCATGAATTTAACAACTTTTGCATTGAAAGAGGAATCAAAAGACATGTATCAGCTCCTAGAACTCCTGAGCAGAATGGAATAACAGAAAGAAGAAACAGATCTATTATGGATTGTGCAAGACTCTAATGATAGAAAAGAACATCACCATAAAGTACTGGAAGGAAGCTATCAGCACTATAGTTCATACCTTGAACCGAGTACAATTGAAGAAAGACACATTCAAAACTCCTTATGAGTTATGGTATGGCTATAAACCCAATGTAAGTTACATGAAAGTATTTGGTAGCAAGTGTTATATCTTAAAAGAATCTAGAAGAAATAAATTTGATGTGAAAAGTGATGAAGGAATATTCCTAGGATATTCTAGCAAAAGCAAGGCATACAAATGTTTGAACTTGTCTACTCACAAAGTCATAGAAAGTATACATGTAAAATTTGATGAGTTTGCAAAAAAGACTGAAGAAGAAAGCAAAAGGAAATCTGAAAACTACAGGAGATTCGTTTACATTGAACCTGAAACATTGGCAGACACAACTATCAATGAGGAAACTATATCTACCGAGCCTAGCATAGTAACTGAGTCACAAGAAGAAGTTCAAACTGAGTCACAGGAAGAAGTTCAAACCGAGTCACAGGAAGAAATTCAAACCGAGTCTCTGCCTGAAGTTACCGAGCAAATAGCTACCGAGCCAGAGCAACCTGAAGAAGAGATCCTAGAAGACAACAACATGAATCATTCAAAAAGCAAGGAACCTATACTAGCCAAATATGTCAGAAGACATCATACATCAAATCAAATTATTGGAAACAAATCAGATGGTACTATGACAAGAAGTAAGCTAAAAGGTACATGTCTGCTTACTGATTTTGAACCTAGAAATATCAAAGATGCATTGAAAAATGAAAGTTGGATTGAAGCAATGAATGAAGAATTAGAAAAAATACAAAAGAACAAAACATGGACTCTTGTACCTAGACCTAAAGATAAGAATGTAATTGGAACAAAATGGGTATTCAGGAATAAGCTGAATGAAGACGGTCAAGTATCTAGAAATAAAGCTAGATTGGTATGTAAAGGTTATTCTCAAAAAGAAGGTATAGATTATGGTGAAACTTTTTCTCCTATTGCAAGATTAGAAGGTGTAAGAACTCTACTTGCTTATGCAACACATAAAGGATTTAAGGTATATCAGATGGATATAAAATCTGCATTTCTCAATGAAATTCTTGATGAAGAAGTCTACATTGAACAACCTGAAGGTTTTGTTGATCCAGATAAAAAGGACATGGTCTGCAAGTTACACAAAGCATTGTATGGTTTGAAATAAGCTCCTAGAGCATGGTATGAAAGACTCCATAACTATCTGATCAGATTAATTTCAAAAGAGCCAATGATAATAGCAATCTGTATATTAAAGAAGGACCGGATGAAAAAATTGTATTAGCAGAAATATTTGTAGATGATACTATATTTATAGGGAATGATGATCAGTGCAAAGAATTTTCAGAGAAGATGAACAAAGAATTTTAAATGTCTATGTTTGCTTTAATAAAATTCTTTGTTGGTCTTCAAATTCAGCAAAGCAAGAATGGTATATACATTACTCAATCTAAATACATTAAGGAAATACTTAAGAAGTTTGGTATGGAAGATTCAAAACCAGTTGGTACACCCATGTGTACTGGATTGAAACTTACCAAAAATGATGATTCAAAAGAAGTAGATCAGACCTTATACCGATCTATGATTAGAAAATTGCAGTATGTAGTACATACAAGACCTGATATTGCCTTAGCAGTCGGTATAGTAGCTAGATTCTCAGCAAAACCTAAGGAAAATCACATGATGGCAATCAAAAGAATCTTAAGATACTTAAGAGGAACTGAAGAATATGGTTTGTGGTATAAATTTGGAGGCAATCTAGACTTAAAAGTGTTTACTGATTCTGATTGGGCAGGGAACATTGATGACAGAAAAAGTACAAGTGGTGGAGCATTTTTTCTTGGAAAAAGACTGGTATCCTGGACCAGTAAAAAGCAAAATTGCACATTTCAATCCATAGTTGAAGTAGAATATGTTGCTGCTGCAGTAAATTGTTCAAATATTATTTGGTTTAAACAGTTATTACAAGGTATGAAGGTTGAAATCAAAGAACCAATTGTTATATTTTGTGGCAATACCAGTGCAATAAACATTTCGAAGAATCCAGTAATGCATTCCAAAACCAAGCACATTGCTATTAAATATCACTTTGTCAGAGAATTGGTGCAGGACAAGGAAATCAGATTAGAATATATTCATACAAAAGAGCAGATTGCAGACATTTTCACCAAATCATTACCTAAGGATGCATTTGTGTATCTAAGAGGTAAGTTAGGGGTCATTCCCCTATCCGAGGCTCACTAAATACAGTTTTAGTGATGCATCAACCAGAACATGATTGAAAATCAACATGTTGATGCAGCATATTCAAGGAATCATTGCATATGAATCAGTACTTGAGGCACATTAGTTTACACCGGTAATATGTGAATTGTCTTTGGCATGTGTTGTCAAAGAGGGAGTGTTTGCTATGTCTTTGCTATTACTTCAAGAAATTTTCAATAGTTAGAAGGAAGAGTTTTCAAGAAAAAGGAAGTTTGCTGACAGAGGGAGATTTGAATCTGAACTGAGCTAATTCTTTCAAATTTCTTATGCTATGACATATTGTGTTGCCATCAATGCCAAAGAGGGAGATTGTTGGAAACAATTGTCTAAAGGAAATTGCTACTCAAATTATGTATCGTCTTTGATGTCACACAATGTCATAGTCCGCAACAATCAGTACCTACCGAGCTCAGTCGGTCTGCCTGTCAGTAAAATTAGCACTTACCGAGTCCACTCGGTTATCAAAGGAAAATCAACATGTACCGAGTTCACTCAGTTATCAAAGAAAAATCAGTGTTTACCGAGTTCAGTCGGTTGTCAAAGAAAAGTTAGCATTTACCGAGTTCAGTCGATTATCGAAGAAAAAGGATTATCAGTGTTTACTAAGTTCCCTCGGTCTCTGAAAGATTGTAGAAAGTTATGGTCACCGAGCACTGTCGGCCCTTGAAGGATCTTTGCAAATAAAGTTTGCTTATTTTAGCCGACTGTTATACTAAGTAATGCCGATTTGACAAATCTAAAATCATATAAATAAAAGGTCAAATGTGAAAAATAAAGAACAGAAATAGAAGAAGATATATAGAAGAAAAGTAGGAAAGGTGTGTGCAAAATTGTGAAGGATGACCAGATATCCTTGAGGAGCAGCAGAGATATATTTGATCAGGAAGGATCACACTTATGCAGAACAGAGATCTGTAATCAGCAAGGTAGTTGCATTATTATACAGGTCATTTTCATTGTTACCTTTTTATCATTGTAATAGTGAATTCTAAATCTCTTAACCGAATTGGTTTAACAACCATATTGTAAATCCTCTAACAAGGTGACAATTCCATTGAATTGTTCTCAAGACCTCTTACCAGGCCACTCCTAGCAGGGTGATTAAATCCTCTAACAAGGTCACACCTAACAGTGTGTTTTGTAACCTTTTACCGGGTTGGCTTCTAACCAGGCATCACTTCAAAAAAGTGAAAATCAGTATCTAGATACATTGGTGGTTTTTCCCATATTGGATTTCCACGTTAAAATTCTATGTCTCTTGTGTTCTTAATAGTTATCTTAATCATAAACAAGTGGTGATGAATATCTAAAGATAATTTTACTAATACTTTCTGCATCTACAAAGTTACTGCAATCTATTTACCGAGTGTTAAACAGATAATATTCATTAAGATATCCTAAGGGATCTGGAAAGAAATAATTGTTAAGTGTTTTATGGTTGACTGATTCACCCCCCCCTCTCAGTCACTTCATCCATATTCCATCAGCTAAAGGGTAGAAAATTGGAAGTTTGTACACATTAGAGTGTAATGGTGAAGTGGGAGCAACCATGGCGGTTGCAGATAACAATGCCTACCTTAGGCATAAGAGGCTCGGTCATATGAGAAAAATAGGTCTTGAAGTCATGCTTCGAAGAGACCAACTTCTAGGTCTCAAATCGGTTGATTTGGAACTGTGAGCATTTTCTTTATGGAAAGCAAAATCGCACTAGCTTCATAAGGATGGGTCATGAGAAGAAATCATCTCCATTAGAGCTCATTCACTCCGATGTTTTCAGTCCTATGGAGGTAACTTCTATTGGTGGTGCTAATTATTTTGTCACATTTCTTGATGATTACACTCGCAAAGTTTGGGTTTACATGCTGAATAAGAAATCAGAGGTATTTTTTAAATTTAAAAGCTTTAAGGCTATGGTGGAAAATTAGATTGGAAGAAAGATAAAATATTTACTAACGGACAATGGTGGTGAGTATTGCTCTTCGGAGTTTGACCAATTTTGTGAAGATCATGGTATTTAGAGGATTAAAATAGTCCCTTATACACCTCAAGAAAATGGTGCTATTTAGAGGTTGAATCAGACTATTTAGATAGAGCTCGGTGTATGTTGTTTAATGCTGGTTTGGGGAAGGAATTTTGGGTAGAGATGTGTAATATAGCGGTTTATTTAATAAATCGAGCTCCTTCATCACATCTAGATTTTGATATTCTGGAAGAGAGGTGGGCTGGTAAGAGAATTTATTTTTCTCATTTGCATGTTTTCAGATGTGATGCATATGCTCACATTAATAAGGAGCAGAGAGAAAAATTGGATTTTAAATCCAAGAAATGTGTATTTTTGGGGTACAGTGAGGACTAGCTTGGTTTTCATTTGTGGGATCCAGTCAATCACAAAGTGATTCATAGTCGGGATGTTGTATTTAATGAGAAATCATTCTCAGGTTTGCACAATTAGACCTTTACTTCTGATGATTTTATCAACTTTGATTTGTTTAATAATGGCATTAATGTACAACGAACTCCCTGAGTCACTTTCCATCCCTCTACTGCTATTATGCTCCCAGGAAATGTAAGTCCATTCTCTATCACTACTCCAATGCCAGTTCAAATGACCATGCATCATACCATAGTCTCCATGTTGCCAATCTTATCAAACTACACTGGGCCTCCACTAATTCCTATGTAGCCCCTGCAAAATCTCCCCACTGTAGCCCCTTCAAACTCCAATCATGGTGAGAGAACAGAGCAAGAGGCCCTACCTCCCACGTCTCTCCAAATGCAGGTGGAATTCATGGAGACTCCTCACGAGGATTTCATAGGGACTTCTCATGGTGACATCCATCCATCCCAGCGTGTAGATAAAACTCTCCAACGGATGGGGTCTCCCTTGTGCATGGAATAGTCTCTGAGCACCCAACATGAGCAACATATGCTGCCAATAACACTCCTTATGACAAGATTAATACAAAGGCCACAGTACCATGAGGACCCAACATTGCAATGCACACAGTCTACGCTGATGTCTCCACAACCCCCTTTTCCATATGAGGAGTTTTCTCACCTACCAAATACACACTATCCTCAAACAGGGGACTTCTCTACATGCCAAGACCTGCGTATTAGCCAAGAGAAAATATATGGCAAGCAGCAAGCCCCAGTCACGTACAAGGGTCTACAAATACAGAGGCTACTGATGTTGATACTCATCAAACTATCCATCTAAGGAGGTCTACCAAAGAGAAAAAATGTCCAAGAAAATTTGATGACTACGAATTGTTATTTTCTTTGTGTTTAGATCAAGCAGAGCCACAAACCTTCAAGCAAGCATGTACTGATGTCAATTCAATGTTTTGGATGGATGCCATGAAAGATGAAATGGATTCTTTACACACAAATCAGACTTGAGATTTGGTCACTCTTCCACCAAACTGTAAGGCTTTGAAAAATAAATGGGTTTATCACATAAAAGAGGAAGATGGAGGACGAAAGAGATATAGGGCCAGACTAGTAGTGAAGGGATTCACTCAACAAAAGGGTGTGCACTTCAATGAGATTTTTTCTCTAATGGCTAAAATGTAGACTATTCATCTTGTACTTGGCATGGCAGTAGCATGGGACCTTGAGCTTGAGAAACTCGATGTCAAAACAACATTTTTACATGGGGACATTGTTGAAGAGTTATATATGGAACAACTAGAAGGCTTTGTAAAATAGGGGCAAGAACATTTGTATTGCAGATTAAAGAGGAGTCTATATGGGCTGAAGCAAGCCCCACACCAATAGTATTTAAAGTTTGATTACTTCATGACTCAACAAGGTTTTACTCATTGCGAATCAGACCCATGAGTATACTTCAAAAGGCTTCCGACTGGTGAGTTTGTGATCTTGCTATTATATGTTGATGAAATGTTGACTATTGGTAACAGTATGAGAGTCATTCATGAGTTGAAGACACATTTGTCTCTTCATTTTTCCATGAAAGATTTAGGGGTGGTGAAGAGGATTCTTGGGATGGATATAATCCAAGATAGACATAAGAGAGAAATTAAGTTATCTCAAGAAAAGTACATCCTCAAAATTTTAGAGAAATTTAATATGAGAAATGCAAAATCGGTTACCACTCCATTAGCTGATCACTTTAGATTGTCTTCTAAAATGTGTCCTATTCAGGAAGAAAAACATGAGATGGTTGGTATTCCTTACTCTTTAGTAGTTGGGAGTTTAATGTACACCATGGTTAGCACACATCTGGATATTGCTCATGCAGTGGGAGATGTGAGTTGTTTTATGAGTAATCTTGGTAAAACCCATTGGCAAGCAGTTCAATGGACACTTCGGTATTTGAGAGGCACTTCCTCTTATGTTTTATGTTTTAACAATACGGCCCCTTATATTTGCAGATATGCTGATTCCAATATGGCTAGAGATTTAGATACAAGGAGGTCAACAATAGGCTATGTGTTTACTTTTGCTGGGGCAGTGATTAGCTGGACTTCTCGGAAGCAACAAGTGGTTGCTCTTTCCTCTACTAAAGCTTAATACATTGCTCTCGCTGAGGGAGCTAAAGAGCTGATATGGTTATAGCGATTGTTTGGAGAGTTGGGATTTAACCAATCCACATTTACTCTATTCTCTGATAGCAACAACGCCATTCATTTGGCCAAAAATTTAGCTTTCCACAGTCGTACAAAGCATAGTGAAACCATATTTCATTTTATCCATCATGGTCTTGAAGAGGGAAGATTATAGTTAGAGAAGATTGATACAAAGATCAATCCGGCTAATGCGTTCACCAAGGTTGTACCTTGAGAGAAGTTCAAATTCTATAGAGCTTCTCTCAGCATTGTCACTACATAGCCATAAGCATTCCAAGTAGGGGATATCTCTGTGCATCACTGATTGGACTTCAAGTGGGAGATTGTAATGATTCTAGTAGAGAGGAATAATGTAATGGTTTTGTACAATCCAATCATTGCCGTCTCTTCCACTTCTAGGTTATTTTGGTCTTCCATTTGAATGTTTGTTATTGAATAAGTAAAAGCCAATTCATGTCTGTTGTAGTTGTAACATTTCATAATCTGAATAAGAGATAGTCCTCTGCTTGAAGAGTAGATGCAATCTAGAATAGTTGGATGAACCACTATAATCTTTGTGTCTATGTATTTTAATTTTCTATCTTCTATTCTGTTCTATTCTGTTTTAATTATTTTAGTCTGTAATTTACTTTCAACATATATATCATAGATACTTCTCCATTGATCTTTAATTTTTGTTTACATTAAATTGAAACTTACGTTTTGACTCAAATGGCATAAATTGGGGCTACAAATTAGTTATTTTTTTTATTTTCTCCCATCTTTACCTCTCTAGGGTGGTTAAACTATGTCTCGTGGCATCCCATTTGGAATAGCTAGTAGGTGATTTATGTCATCTTTAGAGGATATAGAGCATTTTGAGGGTTTGTGATGAGATTTGTATTGAGAGTTTGACAAAATGTGCGATGAATGATTTTTACACTATCATGTTTTACAAGTTCTCACCAAATAGAGTTGTTGCATGAAGAATGCTATCATTTCCTTGTGATTGGAGATGTTTATTGCATAGATTCTATTGATGCTACTCATTACCCAATCTTCCACTAGGTATGCTTTCATACAGAATAGGAAAATAATATTAGTTGAGCTATAGGAAAATATTTTTTCCATGCCTTCTAATGTTGTCATCAGATGTAAGGCTTTCATGTGTTTTCCCTAGCTGGGTGGGAAGAATCTGGTTTAGATGGCACTTCTTATGCAACAATAGATCTAAAGAATAATCTTGAAGCATTAGCATGCCATTTGTTTCATATGCATATCTATTTCTTTTCTTTGTTGATAGAATTGTGCTTTGACTCTATCAGGTGATGTTGAAATGCGGTGGGTAGATACATACTTTCCATTTACCAATCCATCCTTTGAGCTTAAAATTTCTTTTCAGGTAAATAAGTGTAAAGACCATTCCTATCTTATAAGAGACACATAAGCTCAACAATGAAAAATTAAAAAGCCATTCACTTAATCAAAGTCTACTAAAACATAAGGACTTTACTTGATAATTTATTTCATTCTTCAAATAAGAAATTCCAATAATCTGAAATATTGTTGAATAGCCTCAAAGTACAATAATAAGAAATCAACCATAGCGTCAAGAGTACATGAATAATCCAATAAAACAAGAGGTAATAAATACATAAAGGATGTCGACCATACTATCCCACATAATACATCATAGTATACAAATATAAATATACTAGAGTATAAGACCAAAAGGTCAAAATGATACAAGATATCAAAATGCTGCCATAAGACTATCCATCATCCATTTGTATGTTCTAGTCTCCTAGTCCATTGAACATCTATCCATTTGTAAATCTCGAGACAAAAATATGATCCAAGTGCTTTTTCTACCTAACCATGAAGTGGTTAGCTCCCCAGGGCTCATCCTAAAATGAAGAGCTCACTAACCCTGCTCGAGTAACCTATCAACTCGACATTGATGAATCATAAAGGAATCTAGTGTAAGCTATGAACTAACTAATTTTCTCAAAATAAAAATAGAACTAACACAGATATGACAGAAACAATGAAAATAACCAACACAAAATCTATCTTGTATTTCCATAGCTTAGGCTTAAGCATCTAATAACTAGATTTCTACTGGCACGTAAAACAAAAAAAATTTACCCTTCTCTATTTATCCATATTCAACACTCTTTCCTATGATATCTTTCTCAAAATAAGATAAGTAGGACTAAATTACATATATTCAAATTTTCAAAACCAACTCCTCTAAATTACTCTTTCTTTACCGTTAATTTAGCATGGTCAATCTTCAATGATAGAGTAAATAGTTTTTCTAAAAATACAACAATTACTTCTTACTAAGGTAATGTATTCTTATCTAAATTTTCAAAAGAAATATGGTGATTCAAAATAATCTAAATTTGCTTATCTATGTGGTCGTGCAAATGCTATATAGGAAGTAGACATGTATTCTATTGCAGTTTGAATGAACAAAACAATAATCATGTTTTCAAAAATTTCAATCCTAAACTCAATAGGATGGTTGTATATAGATCTCTTTGTGTTTACTGAATATCTTATCCTTCAATGGTTTTATATATAAAAAAATAAAGTACTTTTAATTTCTAACAGTTTATTTCAATTCCTTCACAACTTTAATGTTTATAAAAAAACATATCTATAGAGCAATTTTCTACAGGAAAATCATAGGTATCCTATCCTATTTTGAAAGAGGAAAAAGACAACATATTTTTCTAGAATTTAAAACATAAATTTGAATAGTGATGGTTTTCTAACAAACTTCTGTGTGGATATAGAGATTTTTTTACCAATTGGGTTAAAGAAATGATAACGAATTTAATTTTCAAAAAAAAAAAATCAGTTTATTCAAAAATATTCCAAGCATAAAATTTATAAAAATAGATCAATATAAATGAAACTACATTAGAATGATATTTAATCCTTAATACACAAGAACCTGGTTCCTTATTTCATTTAATCTACCTTGAAGCATTTCAAAATAGTTCAAACCTTCTAACTTTTTGAATTAAATTAACTGTTTAACGAGAATCATACATGGTGAAAAGTCTTCGTGAGATGACATAATCCCTTTTGACACCTCCAATATTTTATAATAAATCCCCTCCAATTGTGCTCTCCTCTGTACCATGCGTATCTAGATCATAATTTCTTAACTTCCTCACTGTTGCACATATACAAAACAATCTCCTCTGTATCCTTTATTTCTCCCTGTGTATTCTTATGTTCCCTTTATTTCTTGTGTTTTGATCTTCTCTCCAAAAAAACTCCCTTGAATTTTGTTTTATCCAGCCCCCAAAATGGTTCTCCAACTCTCCAGCGTTATGCCATGTTAACTTCATCTTGTGTTCACTAGTTCCCTTCTTTCTTTTCCCTCCTCTTTTACTTGTGTCAGTCGATTCTTTCTATTCTTTCCCTGTAATATACTAATTCCCTTCTCTAAATCATCTTGACCTCTAGTTAAATCTATGTGCCCAAGGAGAAGACATGAGCCCCCATATTCAAGACTCCTCCAAAATGTATCCATCCTGTCATAGATAGGGGGTTGTAGTAAAAGGGAAACACAATTAATTCCCAATAGATTGCTCTAGTTGGCTAGTGTATTATAGATTAACATACACTTGGCAGCCAATCCCAGTCTAATTGACATGTGAATGACTCTTCCAAATATGGAAAGAAGAGTCATCTTTCATGTTAATTTATTTCTCTCATTCTTTTAGACTTTCATGTCTTCTCTCTATCGCAACATCCTCTAAGTCAGTCTATCACACAAGAATGACTTCACATTCCTATCTTTGCCTACTAAATGCAAGGCTAACTTAACTAAAAGATAAGTTAAGTCGACTATTAATCTAGATCACATGCATAGGTGTCCAAATTTTTCTTATTATGTTTAATAGTTATTTCTTAAAAATATTAAAAAAATCTAAAACGCATTTAAATATAATCATCTATATAAATTAATTAATCTATATTTACTTTACATAATAAGAAAACAAGCAATTCAGAAATGGCTAATTTAAAATTATCAATTCTAGCTTACAAAATGAAACCAAATAGATTTCTATTACTCTCTATGTAATTAAAAATTAATAATTTAACACACACTCAAATTTAATCAAACATTCGACTTTAAGAGATAGAGAGAAAACTCATTAAACATGAAAAACAATTAACTATGTGGTGTGTGCTTGCTACCAATTACTCCAATTTCAGCCTGCTAAGGAGATAAATTCTCTACCTCAATCACATTTCTATCTTCATGTCATGTCAATCATACTTAAACTCAAATGTTCATCAGTAGGTAGTCTCATTAATCCCATAATCGAATTAAAAAAACTAAATTACTTACATTATATATATACATACATATATATATATATACATATACATATATTTATATGTATATATGTATATATGTATATGTATGTATATATATATATATATGTATATATATATATATATATATATATATATATATATATATATATATATATATACATATATATACATATATATATATACATATATATATATATATATATATATATATATATATATATATATATATACATATATATATATATACTATATTATATATTATATATATATATATATCTATATGTATATGTATATTGTATATATAGATATATATGTATATGTATATGTATATGTATATGTGTGTGTATATATATA
>BSBK01014990.1:25000-27464 GCA_027943335.1 Chamaecyparis obtusa | reverse complement strand
TGCTGAAAGAGGAGAAAGATTGATTAATAGAAGAGTCCTGTTGAGTGGTGAGAATGAACCTGAGCAAAGGAGGAGCCTGTTTCGCACCAGGTGCAAGTGTGAAGGTAAATGTTGTGATGTGATTATTGATAGTGGAAGCACTGAAAATTTGGTGTCAGAAGAGATGGTGACAAAGTTGAAGCTCAAGAGACAGAAACACCCACATCCATATCGGATTGCCTGGGTACAGGATGACCACAAGGTCATGGTCAATGAACAATGCCTAGTGAAGTTCAAGATTGGTGGATACCAAGATGAGGTATTGTGTGATATCATATCTATGGATGCATGTCATATGTTATTGGGTAGACCGTGGCAGTTTGACAGATGTGCTGTACACGATGGTCGTGTGAATACCTATTCCCTGACAAAGGATGGAGTGCGACATAAGCTAAAGCCATTGAAGGAGACCGAAGAAAAGGTATGTGGTAATTTAAGAATAACATTTGTTGATGGAAGGAAATTCCTAGATGGTATGAGGCATGAGCATGTATGTTTTACTTTAATTCCAAAAGCTGGTAAAGAGGAAGTAGAAGATGTTCCTGTAGAAGTTGCAGATTTGTTGAATGAGCTTCAGGATATTGTATCCGATAACGTGCTTGATGGATTACCACCAGTCAGGAAGATCAGTCATCAGATGGACTTGATCCCAGGAGCGAGTTTGCCGAATAAGGTAGCACATAGAATGACACCAGCAAAAAGTGAAGAGTTGAACAGACAAGTACATGAGTTATTGCAGAAGGGGTTGATTCAAGAGAGTCTGAGTCCCTGTGCTGTACCAGCAGTATTAGCACCAAAGAAGAATGGAGAATGGAGGATGTGTACAGATTCCAGAGCAATAAACAAGATCACAATCAAGTACAGGTTTCCATTGCCTTGAATGGATGATATTATGGATTATTTGAGTGGAGCTGTGTATTTTTCAAAGATAGATCTAAAAAGTGGATATCTTCAGATTCGGATCAGAGAAGGAGATGAATGGAAGACTACCTTCAAGACAAAGGAAGGGCTATATGAGTGGTTAGTCATGCCTTTTGGGCTAACCAGTGCACCGAGCACTTTCATGCGGCTCATGAACGAGGTTCTGAAAGAATTTTTGGATAAGTTTGTTATTGTTTACCTAGATGATATTTTGATCTTTAGTAAGACATTGGATGAGCATATGATGCATATTCGTATGGTATTTGAGAAGTTGAGAGAAGAGAAATTGTTGATTAATTTGAAGTGCAATTTTGTGAAGAAAGAGTTAGTGAATTTGAGATTTGTAGTTTCAGCAGAAGGTCTAAAAATGGACCCAGAGAAGGTACATGCTATCCTTGAATGGCCTACTCCAAGGAGTGCTACTGAGGTAAGATCTTTTCATGGTCTAGCTAGCTTTTACAGAAAGTTTATCAGAAATTTTAGCAGTATTTGTGGACACTTGACTGAAACAATGAGAGGGGATAGAAAAGAGTTTAAGTGGACTAAAGGAGCAGAAAAATGTTTTCAATTATTGAAACAAAAAGTTATAGAACAACCTATTTTAGCACTTCCAGATTTCAATAAGGTGTTTCAAGTAGATTGTGATGCTAGTGGTACTGCAATAGGAGCTGTTATGAGCCAAGAAGGTAAACCTATTGCTTATTTTAGTGAGAAGTTAAATGATGCCAAGAGGAAATATTCTGTTTATGATCAAGAATTTTATGCTATAGTTCAGGCATTAAAGAAGTGGAGACATTATCTACTTCCTAAGGAGTTTGTTTTGTATACTGATCATCAAGCTTTGCAATATTTGAATAGTCAAGGAAAATTGAATCAAAGGCATTTGAAATGGGTTGAGTTTTTGTAGAGTTATACATTTGTTTTGAAACACAGGAGTGGAAAGCCTAACAGGGTTGCAGATGCTCTTAGCAGAAGGCAACTATTGTTGACAGAGATACAGATTGAGGTGGTTGGGTTCAAGGAACTCAAGAATTTGTATCCAGAAGATCCTGATTTTGGTGAAGCTTGGAAAGCTTGTGCAAAACCTGTTACTCTAGATAGGACAAAATGGTTGAATTTCATCATCCAGGATGATATGCTATTCAGAGGGAATCAGTTGTGCATTCCATGAAGTTCTATGAGGGAGAATCTCATCAAGGAGAAGCATAGCGGAGGATTGGCTGGACATTTTGGTCGTGACAAAACCCTTTCTTTAGTTAGTGAGAATTATTATTGGCCACAGTTGCAGCAAGATGTGAAGAAGTTTGTACAGAGTTGCAGAGTATGTCAGATGGCAAAAGGAGTGAAGCAGAATACAGGGTTGTATCAGCCATTACCTGTACCAGAGAAGCCTTGGGAGGATATCAGCATGGACTTTGTTCTTGGTTTACCGAGGACTCAGCGGGGACATGATTCAATTTTTGTGGTGGTTGACAGATTTTCGAAGATGGCACATTTCATTCCC
>BSBK01014990.1:0-20000 GCA_027943335.1 Chamaecyparis obtusa | reverse complement strand
CTACTACAACAAAGAGTGAGATGAAGAGCAAGATCCTCCAACCTATGATCCATTGCAAAAATGGTGAAGTTTTGTGCCTTTTCTTTCTTCTATCCCAATTTTTTCTTCTCCAAGTTTAGTGGTCTCTAAAGGTAGAGAGTGGGTGAACAACTCATTGTTTCCCCAACTCCCCTCTAAAATGGCATCCGACTCAATCCCCAAAATCCTTGAAAGATGGAACCCCATGCCATTGGTTGGTCTTCCCAAAGTCTTACACAACCCCTTACACTCAAAAAGGTGTTCCATGGAAGTGGAAACCTAAGACTGGTCCAAAATGAAGAGAGGACAATCTTGGACCACATTCAAACTTGCATTTTCGCTCAAATTCAAAAAGGCACTTTTGAAGGGGTCAAAAAGTCAATATTGGGCTCCTAACCTATTAAAAATACCCCTAACCCATGGGTAAATGGAATGGGCTACCTCAAAATGCATGAAACTACCCCCTAGGGTCCCATTTAACCCTCCAAAAACCATAGTTTAGTGTATGCACGAAAAAGTAAGACATGACTTCACTTTGGGGTCCTATGACAAGTGGATGCACTTTGGATTCCCCCCCCCCCCAAAGAACCTTCTAGAACTTGCACTCACACTCCAAGCACATGACATACCTTAGTTAACATATAACTCTAGTGTCAAGTGACACTCACATAATTAACATCACAATTAAGGTATGTCCACAATATTACAACACTTAACATTACTACACATAGATTCACATTATGGTTACAAATAAAACACTTCACAACGAGGCCCTAGTCTCTTCAATAGACGAGGCCTTGGCTTTACTGTTAGCACATGCATTCAATGTGGTTTCCGTGAATGTTTCCATGGTCCTTCCACCTGCAAAACCTCAATGATGCATTAGTAATTCAAGGAAGAAAACCATCACATATAAACATATAAGATGTAATATCCACACATTACTCATAACTCAATTGCATACATGAAATCACACAACAGGTAATGTTCTCTCACAATTCAATTGAACATAAAATCACATAGAATGAGATGTCATAATTCAATTGTCTGCATGTAATCATATAGAATTCAATAATCAGATCAAATAAATTCAATTTGCATAACCCAATTCATACTTCAATTCCATATATAATTCATAATTTAATTTGCATACATGATTCGTAATTCAATTGCATTCCTATAATTCATAATTTGAATGCATACATACAATCACTTTCACATAATTCCTAATTCCAATGCATACCTCTAATCACTTTCACATAATCCATAATTCAAATGCATACATACAATCACTTTCACATAAGTCATAATTCAACTGCGTAGATAGAATCACCTACAACACAATGTTCACATATAAATCATAATTCAATCACATGCTTGTAATCATATAGAATATAATAATTATATCAATCTCAATTCAATTCTTCACTAAAGTAAGCATGTAGCATATTGTATATCTAATTCAGTTGCAATTAAATGTCATCATGACACTCCTAAACTTCTCCTAAGTATTTAACATTTCAATTCATAATAGAAATCTCATCACCTAACATTTAACCTGAAATGAAATACACACCTCAACCTAATTCATTTCTTGATTTTCATTTTCCTAACAACTTATAACAACATAAATTCTCTAATTGCACTCCTCTATATTTATCTAATTATCATAATGTCAGTCATAATGTATCATAAGGTCAACATTGTGTGTATAGAAAGCATCATTAAATGCAATGCATTCTCATCTACTGTAAACAAATCTTTGTAAAAAGAGTAAAATCTACTAACTAATCAGAATATTAAGCCAATCACTAGGGCTACCATAATGATACAGAAAAGCTATGGCTGGTCTAGGGTGAGGCCTCACATCCTCCCCCCCTAGGCATGAACTTCCTCCTAGAAGTTACACCACTTAGGGTTAAAGTTCCAGGGTTGTCATCTAGCTTAGTCCATTGGATAAATTTTGAAACATTGATCTCATGTAATGAGGAATTCTAATGTTAATACATGTTATGGCTATGTTTTACTTTATTCTAATCAATTCTAACATTTAAAAGTATAAACATTGTACGATTGAACTGATTATCCAACATCACAATCTAATATAATTTTACGTAGTTATCATATCTTCTTCCAGCAACAAGATCACGTAAGGTAATTCCATCCAACACACTAGTGTTGTGACTAAGGTCAAAAGGAAGCACACTAAAACAAGAGACATCTTCCTTACAAAATATCTGAAATGTACACTAACATCACTCTAGTTGTTGGTCCCTATGAACTACAATATCTGGGTATTGGTTCAATATTATGCTAAAGGTATCACTTGTCACTCTACAAATCCTAATTTTGTGCCAACTTTATATCATATTTATTGTTAATATCATAGTATCCTTGAAGATAGATCATAAAGTAATCTTATGAGGACTATCCATATCACAATCGAGAGAATACTCTTACCAAGGCTACTAGCATGGTCATTGATAGCGCTAATGACAAGGGTTGTTGGCATTAAGCATGATTGTCATTAGTGACAACACTTATTTTGAATAGTGCATACTGAGCAAAATAGTACATACCAAGTAGAACAGAGCTTACCGAGTAGAGTAGAGCTTACCAAGTAGAACAGAGCTTACCGAGTAGAATAGTGCATACCGAGCTCGCAAAGTTTCACAGTGTTTACTAAGTGCTACATGGTTACACAGGAAATTTAGTTTCTATCGAGTAACACTTTATCTACCAAGTCTCCAGTATTTACCAAGTTTGAAACTATGATCAAGTGGTTAGTATGGACCGAGCTTCCACTTCTACCGAGTGCATGATGATGTCGAGTAACGCAGTGGATGGCGAGTATCAAAAAGTCACCGAGTTAGTTTGCAGTAACCGTGTAACTATATTTGGGCTGACTCAGTAATATTTGTGTTTACTTGTTTAAGAGCCGACTTTGTAATTGTTTTGGAATTGACTTAGATTGATATATAAACAATGTTTTATGTCATATCTAAAAAGAAAGATATAGAGAAATATGAAAAAGAGAGAAAGGTAGAGATAAGCGAATTACAAAGGGCTACAACAGTATAAGAAGCAATAAAGATCTATCCATGATAGAAGATGATCAGTACATTAGAGAATCTCAATCAAGAAGTATAGTTGCAAGTAAGAGATCTACTGTTACATCCTAACAGGTGAATCAGCTTGAAATCCTTTAACTGGGTAGACTTAATAGTCTTTGTAAAAATCTCTTCACCAAGTGCATACTTCATTGTATGTTTGTAAAACCTCTAACAAGGTGGACCTAGTAATCCTTATTGCTCCTAACAAGGCAGATCATCAGAAGTGGTCATTGTAAGCCTTAACTGACAAACTTTATACTGCAGTATTGAAGTTTTGTGGGTATCATCCCCACCCCAGTTTTACTTTCTACTTGGAAGGTTTTCTGGTCACCAAATCTCTATGTTCTAAGTGTTATGAATGTTTTATTCTTTTTGTTACTCATGCATGTAGTCAGATTATCAATCTAATATTATTAAGATCTAAATCTGTTAAAATTTTTAAAGTTACTGATTCACCCCTACCCTCTCAGTAACCTAGATAGTCTTGAATATTTCCAACAATTGGTATCAGAGCTTAGTGGATCTCAGAATAAAGTTTGACAGCTTGAGAAAAGATTTAGGACAATGGAGATATTCAGATTGAACAAAGTAATTGAGAATGAAAAGCTAGATCTAGAAATGGCCATAACTCAACTCAAAGAAGCAAGAGAGCATCTTTCCCTTTCCCTAAAAAGAAGGAAGGAACTTGCAAATTAGATCAATGACCACTAGTATGTTGAAGAAAAGATTGAAGACTTTTTCCCTTCAAGCAGCTCAGAAGAAGCAAACAATGCAATCAAAGAACTTCTAGAAAAGAGTGGATCTCTACAAGAAGAAGTGAGAAAATTGAAAAGAGAACAAGAAATTCAGTCAACAAGATTCTGTGAAGTCTTGGAACAAAGAAACAAGATGAAAGATGAAATAGATGGAAAGAACAATGAAATCCAGAATAAAAATCTTCAGCTAGAAAATCTTATTGATCAAATCTCCAATGCAAATGAAGAAATCTTGACTCTAAGATCAGAAAATGAAAATATGAGAGAAGAGCTGAGATTTGAAAAGCAAATCAATTTAAGAGTGATGAGTGAGCTAGATGCTGAAAGGAAAATCAATGAGATAATGTTGAAATCTCAAGAAGATATGAATCAGGTGTATGAATGAAACCTTCATAGGCAAAAAGGAAAAGCAGGACTTGGATACAAAGAGGAAGGTGAATCCTCCAAACAAGGTACTCAAAAGAATAAAAAACCTACTTGTAATCACTGTGGAAAAGTTGGTCATACTTCAAACAAATGTTGGAGCAATGGAAAAGAAAAATTCAATGGAAAATGCTACAATTGTAATCAGCTTGTTCATAAAGCAAATGAATGCAAGGAGAAACCAAGATTTAAAGGCATATGTCACAAATGTAGCAAACAAGGTCATAAGGCATCAGAATGCAGAACTAAAACACCCAATCCAGCGGAACAAATTATTAAAGCAATGTTTGGTTGGGATTACAACACTTGGTGTAGATGTCATTACTGTGGAGAATATGGACACATTGGCATGAATTGTGTAAGGCACCACTTGAGAAAAAGGGATTCTACCATAAGATGTTATAATTGCACTAAGCTTGGTCACATAGTTAAAAACTGCATGAATTTAGGAAAAATTCAAGATGAAAAGAAAGCAAAAGCAAATAACATTAGGAAGCAGATGAGACAGAAGTGGATTCCTAAACCTACCGAGAAAACCAATCCTGAAGTCACTAATGAAGGGAGTGGTTCTATGAGCTCTAACTAGTCTCCAAGAAAGCACTGGAACTGTATCTTCATAGACATATTCCAAAATAGTTCCTAAACTGAAAGGAAGATAGATCCAAATCAGTATGCAAGATACAATAGGATCACAAGAAGGTCGGTATCAGTTACCACCGAGCAAGGTTGGGAGTAACCTAACTTCATTTGGTTACCGATTAAGGTTAGAGAAGTATGAATTCATATGATCATCGAGTTGTGGAGTCTTCACCAAGAAATTAATTATAGTGGATGACAGCCTGTCTAATTCAATACCCTAATTCATACTAAGCATTAATGACAAAGTTTTAACAAAAGGAGTGAAATCAAGCTCACTATTCACTGCGAACAAAAGTCTCCTAGTGCAATCAAGCATTTCAAAGCATATTTCAGCAAGATATTCTCTTTCCTCAAAGAATTTACTATGTTCACCGAGCTACCATGGCATCATCTAGCGCTAAAGTGAAGAAAGATTCAGAAATGTTGGTTCATAGAGAATGCAAAGCACCAGATTTCAAACTCATGCCCACAGTTGCCGGAACCCTAGACATGAGTGGAGCTCAATCTCAGATCCCTCCTAAGGTACTCCTTATTAATGATATTTGCAGTTATTTTAAGTGTACAATTCAAGAGCTTGGAACCCTAGAGATAGATACTATTCATGAGGAACTATGTGTCGATGGTGTTCTCAAACCGAAGCATCAACATTTGGAAGATAAGGGTTTAGTTCACATCACACACTTGCCTCAGAGCTTTCAGATAAAATGGGTTAGATATATCCTTCGCTGAGTACATGAAGGTAAACTATGGCTTGAGCAACTAGTAGAGATTATGAAGAAGATGATTCACTGAATCACTAGTCTTCCCATGCTCGACAAGGCAAAATCTACAAAAAACCTAGGTCGAACGGAATTGGAAGAGAAAACCCTAGCTGAGTGGGACGGTAGAGGTATGAAGATAAGTAGAATTACTAATGTAGAATTGAAGTTTGGTATACATATCATAGCTCACAAGATATACAGTTCAAGTCGGTAGAACAGTGTTCCGTGTGAAGCAGTTGACCTAGCATATAAAATTGTAAAGAACAATCTGTCATTTGACCTAGCAAATCTTTTGTTGAAATAGTTCAACAAGAACATGGAGAGCATCCAAACCTCAAAGAACAATCCATGTAAGTTTGGCTCACTGTTGGTTTGTTTATTTTTCTATGCTCAAAAGTTTTTCCCATCAAAAGGCATGGTAGTATGGAGAAAAGATGTGCCAGTTCTTTATCAGATGAATGAATACATTTCAGAAATGGGTGACAATTTTGAAAGCATAATGGATAACAATTTTGAATCATTTAAAGAGAAAATGAACAATAGATTCTGGATTCCACAGAAATTGGTGGAAGATTACAAAGATGATATTTGGTTCATGGTGGACTATGATAATCTGTATATACAGGCAGCAATTCCAAGGATTATACATGTGAAACCTCTTCCCTATGAGGTAAATATTGATGAAACCAAGAATATTATTGAAGCCCTAATTAATCAACCTATTAATCCAAAGGCACCATATTTTGAGACATATGAAGAAGCTAAGGAGAGAATTGAGCTTAGTATAAAGCTTCCATAGGCGGTTAACAAAGGAAGAAAGAGGATGGCCAAAATACAAGCTAGCACACCTCTAATGTCAACCAAGGAAAAAGGAGAGGACTTTGAAGAAGAAGAAGAGAAAAAGGATGAGGAGGAAGAAGAATAGGTACCAATAAAGAAGAAAGGAAAAGTAATTATCACCAAGGCACCCAAGCAACCCTCTGCAGTATTTACAAGGAGTGCAAGAGGCAAGGCAGGCAAAGACAGTGAAGAAATAGTATTCAAAAGGCCTCCTCCTTCATTAAAAGAAAAGATCAAGGATATGAGAGAAGGATCTGGAATTGCAAACTTCAAAACTCTCAAATATGAAATCAGATCTGAGGAAGAGTAGCAAGAAATTGAAGATGTTGTTGTCAAGAAAATAGGAAAATGGAAATACTCACTTGAAGAGATAGCTTCTCAAATCCAAGGAATTTTGTTGAACAAAATTAAGTTGAGATGGTCTAATGCAAGACAAACTATCAAGGACATCTATGCTCAAACCTTGAGGCAATTAATGCCAAGTTTAAAAAATGCTGAAATTAATAAGGCATTGATAGATAATGAAAATAAGTTGACACTCAAATTCAATAGTTGTTTGATTTTGATCAAAGATATTGAGTCAGTTGTGAAGAGGGCCACTGCCACATGGAAAAACATCTATAATATTCACAAACCGAGTACCGAAACTGTGATAATCAAGGATATTGATGATGACAGTGATGAACATGAAGAAGATACCGAGGTAGACAAGCAAAGTGATGAGGAAGATAATATTGTTCAGATAGCTACAGAAGTCATTGCCTCACTTACTCACTCTCCAGCAAAAGTTGCTACACCTAGCATGGAGATAACTTGAAGTATGATTGTGACAACTTCCATAAATACATCAAATGTCAAATCATCACTAGCACAACTCAATGTATCATCGACAAAAATGACTACCACCTCTTTTACCAAGTTACAGTCTCCTATATCTACTTCAGTACCTACTTCCATATCAAGTTTTCCAGCAGTAAGTACCTCAGTTTTGGATACTTCAGTAAGTATTTTAGTTTTTGATTCTACAATTGTGAATACTTCAGTTTTCAGCCCTTCAAGTATTCCAATCGGTAGTTTATCATTTTTCACAGCTAGTCCGACAATGTCTACAATAACTTCTGCAAAGGCATTAAGTGCAATAACAGTTGATCCTAAGGCTCAATCAAGTACAAGATTTTTGAGTAAGAATGTAGAAGAGGATATAGACTTAGATGAGGAGATAGAGATTCCAAAATTAGACTTTGCAAATCTTTCAGCAGAACAAATGCAAAACATTGGTGAACTCCTCCAAAAGAAAGCAAAGCAGAAGAAACTAAAAGAAGAAAGGGACAAGGAATATAAAATTATTGAAGATGCAAAGGATATTTTGTCAGAAGCATTAGGTATTAAATTTGATTCCTCTCAACACATTTTGTTATAGTTAGCTGAGGCAGTAAACAAGTTCCATGAGGATTCCTCTACGTCAGAAAAGATTCTTGGGAAAGCCAAGAAGAAGTTTGACAATAAAGTGCTTGAGCATGTTGCTCAACATATAGCTATTAATCAAGTAGAATTATCTTTAGTTTTGACAGATATTGAGTCCTCCTATTCTAATGTTACCTCACTTGTTTCTAAGCTATGTAATGTTGTTGAGTTCACTAAGGAAGTCAAGGATAAATTGAATAAGATTGATGAGGACCTGAAGGACAGTGTACAGAAGTTGCAACTTGAACCTAGTTCAAGCTCTACACATCATATGAAAATCACATTCCTATCAAATAGGCAGTTGGAATTATTAAAAGAAGATACAAAGATCCGGTCAACACTGCTAGATATTCAGAACATGATACTTCCCATCATGGACATAATGCAAAAGCACATTGTTCACTCAAAAGCATTACTCCATGACAATCAATTTTCCACTGCAGATCACATGATTGAACTCTTTGCAGAAGTCCAAATTACACTCCAAACATGCAAGATTCTACAAGAGAATTGGGATAGAACTCTAGCACTAATCATAAAGGTACATTCTGATTTTCTTTCATATTTTGGATTCTCCCTGTAAAATACTTGTATATACACCTTTGGCATTATTGTCAAAAAGGGGGAGAAAATGTATAGGAGAAAGTGTATAAGATTAAGGTGTGTAATATGAAAGGGGGAGAAAGTACTCTATATAAGGGAGTCATGAAATGTATAAACAACAGTTTGACAAAGATAAATTTTGAAAAATCAAAAAAAGATTCAGCATGATTCTTGTATATAAGTTTTGGCAATAAGTGTTTTTGTCACTAATGCCAAAGGGGGAGATTGTTGGCATTAAGCATGATTGTCATTAGTGACAACACTTATTCTAAACAGTGCATACCAAGTAGAGTAGTACATACCAAGAAGAATAGAGCTTACCGAGTAGAGCAGAGCTTACCGAGCAGAACAGAGCTTAGCGAGTAGAACAGTGCATACCGAGCTCGCAAAGTTTCACAGTGTTTACCGAGTGCTGCACGGTTAAACATGAAATTTAGTTTCTACCAAGTAACACTTTATCTACCGAGTCTCTAGTATTTACCGAGTTCAAAACTATGACCGAGTGGTTAGTATGGACTGAGCTTCCACTTCTACCGAGTGCATGATGATGCCGAGTAACGCAATGGATGCCAAGTATCAGAAAGTCACCAAGTTAGTTTGCAATAACCATGTAACTATATTTGGGCTGACTCAGTAATATTTGTGTTTACTTGTTTAAGAGTCGACTTTGTAATTGTTTTGGAATTGACTTAGATTGATATATAAACAATGTTTTATGTCATATCCAAAAAGAAAGATATAGAGAAGTATGAAAAAGAGAGAAAGGCAGAGATAAGTAAATTACAAAGGGCTATAGCAGTATAAGAAGTAGCAAAGATCTATCCATCATAGAAGGTGATCAGTACATCAGAGAATCTCAATCAGCAAGTATAGTTGCAAGTAAGAGATCTACTATTTCATCCTAATAGGTGAATCAGCTTGAAATCCTTTAATCAGGTTGACTTAACAATCTTTGTAAAAATCTCTTAACCGAGTGCATACTTCATTGTATGTTTGTAAAACCTCTAACATGGTGGACCTAGCAGTCCTTATTGCTCCTAACAGGGCAGATCATCAGAAGTGATCATTGTAAGCCTTAGCTGGCAAATTTTATACTGCAGTATTGAAGTTTTGTGGGTATCATCCCCACCCCAATTTTACTTTCTACTTGGAAGGTTTCTGGGTCACCAAATCTCTGTGTTCTAAGTGTTATGAATGTTTTATTCTTTCTGTTACACATGCATGCAGTCAGATTATCAATCTAATATTATTAAGATCTGAATCTATCAAAAGTTTTGAAGTTACTGATTCACCCCTCCCCTCTCAGTAACCTAGATAGTCTTGAATATTTCCAACAAAGGGTGAACCTAGTATGATGGGAAACTTCTCTATAGTTTCTCCCTATTTATAAAATATGATGGATTTCCCCAACAAATATTCTCCCTCTTACAACCTACCACAAAAGGGACTTGCCAACAATTGCAACTATAAGAGCCTCATCAAATAATCATAAAATTCATTTTTTAAAAATTGAAAAGAGTGTTCCAAAAAAATGAGATTCAAAAAGTGGCCACATTGGTAAAAAATTTTCACAAAAAAAAAGTAAAGAAAAGTCCTTGAGGCAATAAGGACATTTAAAATAAAGTTTGGCTAAGCAGCCCAACACAAAAATTAATTTACTTTTACATTGTTGGCAAATCACAAAAAAATAAAAATAAAAATAAAAATCAACTTATGAAATAAAGTAAAATAAAAGAAAAATAAATTTAGCAACCCATCACTACAAGAACTATGTGACCCCTTTAGGGTCACTAAGGGGAGATAGGGAAACCGCAACATACTTCTATTTTAATAATATTTACAATATACCAATTATGTCTTGACAAGGATAAAGCATTAAGGTTTTCCCAAGAAAACATTGATTTGGAAAGAGGGGTAGATATATAAAAACTCAGGAGACAATTGCCTGATTACTAATAATAGCCTCACTTACTCTATAAGTTCTTTTACTACGTCCAAACATATAATCATGATATTCACATTACAACATCCTCCTCTCCTAGAGAGAAGTTCCCACTGCAATGTGGTTCACTTATATCTCAAGAAATGCATCACCATTCTTATACAACATTTTATGGCCAACACACTTAGGCCAATAATGTATAAAAAAACTCTATTACAACATCTATAAGGCTATAAATTTTAGGAATATAGGAATGACTAGAGATACGGTTATGATGAAGGGTGCTCCCCTTAATACCACAAACACATAACAGAAATAGAGAAACAACAACAATATGCAAGAACAGAAAATTGGCTTCTTATTATCTCCACAAATGTGGAATTACAAACTTTCAGAATTACAATATGCAAAGCCACATGGGCATTCCCTTACAATATTCTGTAGGACAAAGCCTCGAACTATTACCCAGAACTATTCTGAACTGCCTAAGACAATAATACAGCCTTCCTTATATAGGCAATTTCCACCACCCAAGAAGGTTCCAGAAATTTTAGCCAATAAGGCCGACCAAACTTAGAATTATTTTATTTTACATTTTATTACATCATAGTCGGCTCAAAATAACTTTTGAAACCCGAACAGAAATTTTGAAGAAAATTATTTTCCGCCATTTCAGGTGGCCCAACTTCCGAAGACCATAAGTCATCACCAGTTGACCCGCTCAGCTATTATAAACCCATTTCAAAAATGCCACTAAGCGCTCTACAGGCTTGACCTGCGCAAGCGCCTGTCACCCAAATTTTTGACCTCATCCAGGGCCTCTAAAGCCTTCAAAATTGAGTTTGAAGTTTCTGTATCCTGCTGCCAATACCGAAAATCTTCAATATCTTCAAAACTACACCTGATCTAGCCATGAAACTTTACTGGTAGACTTATATGACCAAAATGAACCTCCAAGAAAGAAATCAGATCATTGTGAGCACATACAAAAATTACCAAAAATAGTAACTTTCCATAAATAGCAGCTCTGCACAAAATAGCCCTTATTGAATACAAAAACAGAAATATTTTTGGGTGATGCAAGATTGTTCTTACACCCAGGATGCTCCTGCATCAGACACCCGGGGTAATTTGAGAAGTGACCCTGTCATGACTCAGGTGTGTAGAGGAAAACCAAGATGGTTAACCTCCTCCTTTGTTAGCCATGATGAATCTTCAACAGGTCATCCTTTCCATTTGACCAGATATTCTTCATATGTCCTGTTCCTTGTGCTTCTGCCAGCACGACTGTCCAGTATGTCTTTAATCTCCTTGATATCTGAACTAGTTGCTGGAATACTCCACTGTGCTGCTGTGATCTCATCTTCAACACCTCCTTCATGATACTCTGTCAGATCTGAAATGTTAAACACTGGTGAAATATTTAGCTCAATAGGCAATTCTACCTCATATGCGTTTCCTGAATCATGTTTCTTCAGTATCCTACATGGTCCAAACTTCTTCATTTTTAGCTTGTTATATGTACCAACTGGAAACCGCTCCTTCCGCAAATGAACCATGACTTCATCACCAACCTGAAATTCCTTATACCTCCTTTTCTCATCTGCCTTAGCCTTATACTGTGCATTCATCTTGGTAATATGCTTCCTCACCTCCTCATGGATGTTCTTGAAGTGTTCTACAAAATCCTCAGCTTCAACACTACTTATTTCTCCTTTATCTATCTTTCTCAATTCAGATGCATTTCTTGGACTACTTCCATATACAATCTGGAATGGTGATTTACCAGTGCTCCTGTTGACAGAATTATTGTATGCAAATTCCGCCTGTGGTAAAATCAAATCCCATCCTGCTGGCTTATCTCCAACCAAACATCTCAGCAAATTTCCCAAACTTCTATTCACCACCTCTGTCTGTCCATCAGTCTGTGGATGATGTGATGAACTAAACTTCAAATCTGTCTTCAACTTCTTCCACAATGTACGCCAAAAATATCCAACAAACTTAGTGTCTCGATCTGAAACTATGGTCTTTGGCAAACCATGAAGTCTCACTACTTCTCTGAAAAACAATTCTGCTACATGAACAGCATCATTAGTCTTCTTGCAGGGAATGAAATGTGCCATCTTTGAAAATCTATCAACCACCACAAAAATTGAATCGTGTCCCCACTGTGTCCTCGGTAAACCAAGAACAAAGTCCATGCTGATATCCTCCCAAGGCTTCTCTGGTACGGGTAATGGCTGATACAATCCTATATTCTGCTTCACTCCTTTCACCATCTGACATACTCTGCAACTCTGTACAAACTTCTTCACATCTTGCTGCAACTGTGGCCAATAATAATTCTCACTAACCAAACCAAGGGTTTTATCACGACCAAAATGTCCAGCCAATCCTCCGCTATGCTTCTCCTTGATGAGATTCTCCCTCATAGAACTTCGTGGAATGCACAACTGACTCACTCTGAATAGCATATCATCTTGGATGATGAAATCCAACCATTTCATCCTGTCTAGAGTAACAGGTTCTGTGCAAGCTTTCCAAGCTTCACCAAAATCAGGATCCTCTGGATACAAATTCTTGAGTTCCTTGAACCCAACCACTTCAATCTGCATTTCTGTCAGCAATAGTTTCCTTCTGCTAAGAGCATCTGCAACCCTATTAGACTTTCCACTCCTGTGTTTCAAAACAAATGTATAACTCTGCAAAAACTCAACCCATTTCAAATGCCTTTGATTCAATTTTCCTTGACTATTCAAATATTGCAAAGCTTGATGACCAGTATACAAAACAAAATCCTTAGGAAGTAGATAATGTCTCCACTTCTTTAATGCATGAACTATAGCATAAAATTCTTGATCATAAACAGAATACTTCCTCTTGGCATCATTTAACTTCTCGCTGAAATAAGCAACAGGTTTACCTTCTTGGCTCATAACAGCTCCTATTGCAGTACCACTAGCATCACAATCTACTTGAAACACCTTATTAAAATCTGGAAGTGCTAAAATAGGTTGTTCTGTAACTTTTCATTTCAACAATTGAAAACTCCTTTCTGCCCCATTAGTCCACTTAAACTCTTTTCTAACCCCTCTCATTGTTTCAGTCAAGGGTCCACAAATACTGCTAAAATTTCTGATAAACTTTCTATAAAAGCTAGCTAAACCATGAAAAGATCTTACCTCAGTAGCACTCCTTGGTGTAGGCCATTCAAGGATAGCCTGTACCTTCTCTGGGTCCATTTTTAGACCTTCTCCTGAAACTACAAACCCCAAATACACCAACTCTTTCTTCACAAAACTGCACTTCTTCAAATTAATCAGCAATTTTTCTTCTCTCAACTTCTCAAATACCATACGAATATGCGTCATATGCTCATCCAATGTCTTACTAAAGATCAAAATATCATCTAGGTAAACAATGACAAACTTACCCAAAAATTCTTTCAGAACCTCGTTCATGAGCCGCATGAAAGTGCTCGGTGCATTGGTTAGCCCAAAAGGCATGACTAACCACTCATACAGTCCTTCCTTTGTCTTGAAGGTAGTCTTCCATTCATCTCCTTCTCTGATCCGAATCTGATGATATCCACTTTTCAGGTCTATCTTTGAAAAATACACAGCTCCACTCAAACAGTCCATAATATCATCCATTCGTGGCAATGGAAACCTGTTATTGATTGTGATCTTGTTTATTGCCCTAGAATCTATACACATCCTCCATTATCCATTCTTCTTTGGTGCTAATACCGCTGGTACAGCACAGGGACTCAGACTCTCATGGATCAATCCTTTCTGTAACAGTTCATGTACTTGTCTGTTCAACTCCTCACTTTCTGCAGGTGTCATTTTGTGTGCTACCTTATTCGACAAACTCGCTCCTGGGATCAAGTCCATCTGATGACTGATCTTCCTGACTGGTGGTAATCCATTAGGCACGTTATCAGATACAATATCCTGAAACTCATTCAACAAATCTGCAACTTCTACAGGAACATCTTCTACTTCCTCTTTACCAGCTTTTGGAATTAAAGCAAAACATACATGCTCATGCCTCATACCATCTAGAAAATTTCTTCCATCAACAAAAGTTATCCTTGCATTACCACATACATTTTCTTCAGTCTCCTTCAATGGTTTTAGCTTATGTCACACTCCATCCTTTGTCAGGGAATAGGTATTCACACGGCCATCATGTACAGCACATCTGTCAAACTGCCATGGTCTACCCAACAACATATGACATGCATCCATAGATATGATATCACACAATACCTCATCTTGGTATCTGCCAATCTTGAACTTCACCAGGCATTGTTCATTGACCATGACCTTGTGGTCATCCTGTACCCAGGCAATCCGATATGGATGTGGGTGTTTCTGTCTCTTGAGCTTCAACTTTGTCACCATCTCTTCTGACACCAAATTGTCAGTGCTTCCACTATCGATAATCACATCACAACATTTACCTTCACACTTGCACCTGGTGCGAAACAAGCTCCTCCTTTGCTCAGGTTCATTCTCACCACTCAACAGGACTCTTCTATTAATCAACGTTTCTCCTCTTTCAGCATTTTCAGAATTTGATGATCTGGCATCTTCATCTACATGTGCAATTCTGGCCTGGCCTTCATTTCTCCTGTCTGTTCTGCCTTGGCGCTGAGGACATTCAAATTCCCTATGACCTTCCTCTCCACAGTGAAAACATGTTCCACGGAAGCCTCCTCTTCCAGATCCTTGTCCTCTTCCTCTTCCTCTTTGATCTCTATTATTCTGATCCTGGAAGCGATTGGAATTATTTCCACACTGATTCTGACTGCTACTAGCCTCATCATTCTTTTTCGGATCTTCATTTCGGCCACCACCAGATCGTCCACCGCGACCTCTTCCATTTTTTTTACTCTCAAACTTCTTGTTCAACTTTTCCTCTACTTTTAGGGCAAACTGGTATGCCTCTTCAATACTATTCATTCGAACCAGATTCAACTCCTCCTGAATGCTTGGCCTTAACCCATTAAGGTATCGGGCAACTTTCTCCTTATCAGCTTCTGCATGGCCTGTTCTGATGAGAAGTCGATAGAACTCCTCTGTATACTCCTGAACAGATCTCCCTGCTTGCTTCAAACTTTGCATTTTCTTTAGTAGATCAAGCTCATAATCAACAGGAATGAACTGTCGCTTCAATTTATCCACCATCCGATCCCATCTTGTGATTTTATCTTTCCCTCTTCTATTTCGCTCCAATTGAATTTCTCACCACCAGATCTTCGCATGACCTTTCAGTCTGGCCTTCGCAAATTTGACTCTATCAGGATCGTCAACATCTTCATACTCAAAATATTCCTCACATTCATTGATCCAGTCAATCAATTCCTTTGGGTTAAGATTTCCAGAAAATGTAGGAACCTCAATCTTAGGTCTTTTCCCAATCTTGGAAATCACCCAAAAAAGTCTTTCTTCCTCCTGGTTCACAATTTCAACTTCTCCTTCTTGATATTCTTCTTCAGCTTCATCCTCACTTTCATCTCTGACATTAAGATTCATTCCTCTACGAATCTCTTCTTGCAATGCTCGCACTTGTCTCTGCAACTCTCTAACCTCAGGTGTCACAACACCAGGTCTTCCGCCACGTTCTCTTCGTGGAGGCATTTTTGAGATGCGCGCTGAAACCCTAACCACAGTCCTGGTGCAAACTACCTCACAATCAGTGATCTGTTTACACACTCAGGAAATCCTGCTCTGATACCACTTGATGAAGGGTGCTCCCCTTAATACCACAAACACATAACAGAAATAGAGAAACAACAACAATATGCAAGAACAGAAAATTGGCTTCTTATTATCTCCACAAATGTGGAATTATAAACTTTCAGAATTACAATATGCAAAGCCACATGGGCATTCTCTTAAAATATTCTGTAGGACAAAGCCTCGAACTATTACCCAGAACTATTCTGAACTGCCTAAGACAATAATACAGCCTTCCTTATATAGGCAATTTCCACCGCTCGAGAAGGTTCCAGAAATTTTAGCCAATAAGGCCGACCAAACTTAGAATTATTTTATTTTACATTTTATTACATCATAGTCGGCTCAAAATAACTTTTGAAACCCGAATAGAAATTTTGAAGAAAATTATTTTCTGCCATTTCAGGTGGCCCAACTTCCGAAGACCATAAGTCATCACCAGTTGACCTGCTCGGCTATTATAACCCCATTTTGGAAATGCCACGAAGCGCTCTACAGGCTTGACCTGTGCAAGTGCCCGTCACCCAAATTTTTGACCTCAGCTGGGGCCTCTAAAGCCTTCAAAACTGAGTTCGAAGTTTCTGTATCCTGCTGCCAATACTGAAAATCTTCAATATCTTCAAAACTACACCTGATCTAGCCATGAAACTTTACTGGCAGACTTATATGACCAAAATGAACCTCCAAGAAAGAAATCAGATCATTCTGAGCACATACAAAAATTACCAAAAATAGTAACTTTCCATAAATAGCAGCTCTACACAAAATAGCCCTTATTGAATACAAAAATAGAAATATTTTTGGGTGATGCAAGATTGCTCTTACTCCCAGGATGCTCCTGCATCAGGTTACTAGCACAACAACTCCATGAGTACCTCAACTAAAATAATTGATGAAAAATAATATATATATTTAGCATCACAACCCTCAAGAAACTTCTCAAATGGTTCTATTTGGTGAGTTGACACTTGATGTCCACCTCTACATTTCCTAGCTAATTGAACTAGTCACTCACTCAGGGTGCTTCACATATGACTTCACTCATCACAAAAGGAATTCCGATAGTTAATTTATGTTATTATACATATGTTTCATTATGTTTCCACACTACTCTCAATATTACCACTTAACATCCACTTTACACAACATTCCCAAGCATATTACATTGAATCATGAGGAGGGTTGCCTACCAATTTTGCACACAGTGTAAAGACATATAATATTTCATATTTTAATAGTCTAATGACTATCCATAAAGATTTAACGAATCACTTTCCAAATTATTTCTTATGTTTGTTTAGGTCAAGTTGTTCATCATATTGGACTCGATTAGGTGTGTCCATCCAAAGGTTTTATATTCTCATTCATCATGCATATAGCATGCCTCAGAAGAAAATTCTACTTTATAGCAGGTGATTTACTTTTGATCTAACTCTTTAATGCATAAGGGACTACCCAAAAGTAAAATCTATAAACTATATTATTCTATTTATAAATGCATTAATAAGGTTTCCAATTTACTTATGCACTAATAATTACAACAACATAGGATAGTCAGTCGTTTATGCTAGATTAAATGTATATTATCTCTGTCAGCTCCATTCGATTCTCAAAAATAGTTATAGTTTGTCCAAAGTTTCATTACAATTTATATTCTTTATTTACAAAACACTGACAAGAAGGTCATTGATTCATAGCTCAGATCTACTTCCAGGTAATTCATAGTTACCTTACACTATATTAGGACACAGATGGATTTTTAGGTTACCTTTCCACCTTGACCCTTATATCATCTTGGAAGTAAATCCCAATAAGGGTTTCCACATTCATTTACCAAATAACTGTATTGACATAGGCATTGTATTTATTTTTACGATCGTATTATAGTCATTACGCACTTAGATTGATTGGTAGTCTAATACCAAATTCTTAAGAAATCCCTTTAAGTTTTATTCATGCAATCTGAAGGGATTTCTAGGTAGTTGAATCTTCCATTACTCATCTATATTAGTCTTCGCTTTCATATTTCCAAGGTGGGGTCATCATGTGTTGATCAATCTCTTGGCCAGTTACTCTTTACATTTTTACTCCTAGGGCACTCTTTTGTTATTAACATGTGCTTGATAAAGTATTTCTTATTAAGTTGAAAGAACATATTAGTAAATTACTCTTAAATGTTTCCACCCAAGTAGTTTTTAAGGTGCTAGCACTACTATAACAACATTTCCTTCATGAATAATAAGGTTTTAAATTATGAACAAGTTAAGGGTGTCGGTTCCAATGTTGAGCATTTGCATGACTTTGATTTATTCTTCATTCAATTATTATGTAAATCCTACCACAACTAATGCTTTCCTTGATGAGTGTTGAGTGTATAACCATGTCTTATTCTTACTTAATAATGTGGTCAAAATAATTGTAATTCATGTATTCATCAATACTAGACATAATCCATCCATATCCCTTTTAAGTTATTCTCCTAGGTATACTCATTATATTAGATTATATGAACTTCTTATAACATGTTTCCAAGTTACTCTGACACCTTAACTTAAGTTATTAAGATATTTTGATAATCCTAGTCTATCTCCTATAGAGAAACAATTAAGCTAAATTATGGACTCAAATTATCCCAAAAAGTGCTCCATCCTATACAAAATTGGAATTATAATAATTTGATGGATCCCAAGGGTCACAAGAATTTCCTTGATAATGTAATGAAGGTCCATCATACTATTTATAAAAACTATTAAAATTTAACAAAAATCTATGTATAAAATTGGGTCTTCTTGGAGAAACGTAATGGGTTTAGGTTCCAATGTTGAAACCTAGGCTGTGATACCAAGTGTCATGCCCATCAAAGTTCAGCCTAAATCACACAATATTTTTTTTTTTTTAAATGAATAATTAGGTATAATTTAATGTTGCGGGTTAACAGTTGTTGTTGACAATAGTTCAAAAAGACTCTGAAGAATAAGTCCTTTACCAACATTGGTTTCCAAAAGGATACTCGTTGATAAGTAATCGATAAAGGTGGTGAAGTTGTAATCGAGTTCGAAGGGGTTAGGATGAACAATTCTCGATAAGCATTTGATGATGTCAACGAGGTCTATTCAAGAATTCCTAATAGGTTAACAAATCACTATTTGTGTTATTAGAGTGACCCTTTGCAAAGAATTAACTAAAATTAAACTATTCACGATTAGGTCACCCTACTAGCTACAACTAGATTACAATCTAGGAAGGTCTAATTTTCATAATTTATTTTATTAATAATACCAAGTGGGTTTCAAAATTAGGAGGTTTCGTTAATTGAATTTAACAAATGATTTTTTGATTCAATATCCACATAGATTATTTAAAGTATAAGAACATTGCCTAGAATATTCTCTAAATAATGTTCTTATTAATATTGGTCATCGATTGCGATAGGCATAAGCTAATATCAAATTTATTTATTAAAATTATAAGATAATTTATATTGAACCAAAACATGTTAAATTATAATCTTCTAGATTAAACAACCAATTGAATGACGATTATAATTAAATGAGACATATATTAATAAACTAATTATAACATATCAATTAATTAATATGACTATTAACCAATTGATAAATTATAAATATCATTTAATAATAATAATTAAGTAATATATATATATATATATACATATATATATATATATATAT
>BSBK01014989.1:0-36515 GCA_027943335.1 Chamaecyparis obtusa | reverse complement strand
GGATATAAATAACAGATTTTTTTATTTTTATTTTTGGCAATAGAACAGATAAGATTGAAGCTTTCTTGTATTCAAAACATGATTTCAAAATGCTTCAATTTTTTACTTTTTAAGATTGACAAACAGACATTGTAGTTCTACTGATCATGGGTCAACAAGCAAGGATCTTCTCCATTTGGAACAAAACTCCAATATAACTTCTTTTGGTAATTTTCACTTATTTTTTTGGTTTTTATGATGTTTCAATAGTTGCCTACTAAATATTATCTATGGTTTTTATTTGCAAAGGAGTTTACTTATGCTTGAAAATGCCACAAACAACCCTCAGAAGAAAGAAAATGCAACTTCAACTAGCAATAAGAGTTCATTGGGAGTCACTACTATGCCATAAAACCAAGGTAACATGAGTTAATCTATTTATAATCTTCAATCCCATACATATGGTTTTTGTGCAAATTTATTTCTTTACTTCAAACTTCAAACCAAATAAGTTTCCCAATATGAAACTTTAAGACATTGAGGGCTTGCTGATGTAATTTTTTTCTCTTAATGTTTTAGATTGGTTTTCCTTCAATAAGTACATGGCCCTTGATTATATCAACACACAAAACATATTCTTTATTTTTCAATTCTATATGATAGTCTAAAATTTAATTAAAATAAAATTGATAGATAGTTGAACTAGAATGAAGAAATGAGATTATTGATTAATAAGAACTATATTTCTAATTAAGTAACCAAATGGGTCACCCTTAAGAACCCAACCCCCTAGTTGTCCCTTTTTTTTTTAAACTTGGTTTTACCAATTGTTGTTAATTCATCACTATTTTCAATGGCCTAAAAAACAAAAATGTTATAATATAATGGTTACAATATAATTAGGCCTTCCTCTAGGGAATATTCTTTCAATCGGTGATAAAATTGTGCAGGTGATCTGATTCGAATTCTTCTTTTTACAACTATAGAATGTTGTACTAAACCAAAAAAATAAAAAAATAAATTTATGCCAAATTAAATAAATAATGAACCATGTACATATTAATCCTTCAAAAGAGAAATAATATAAAAGGACATCATAAATCTCTAACTATAAACAAAAAAATCCAAATTCAATTAACCTTTCAAATTAGGAAAAAAGAAAACTTTTCACTTTCACTTTCCAAGTTATTTTCTTTGGTTACTTTATGTTGGCATGATATGGGCATCCCGAATGATAGATATGGCATATACACAACAAAATAGAGTTAAACAAGACAAGGATGATAATTGCATAAAATTACAAGAGATACATAGCTCATGGTACTTTATTTTACTTAAAACCTTGGAGCAGTGCTAGAAAGAGCAGTTATAACCCCAACTAATAGTGGGGGTTTAAAATTTGTAGCACCAGTAGAGAGATTATGAAATTCTCTTTTTCCAAGTAGCAACTGCAGAATACTTGTTATGAGTTTTCTAGAGTCTAAAAATTAGAAATTTTGCAAGCTCTTGGAAAAAATGGTATGGTTTTCTTCATTCAAAAAGCTTAATCTAAAAGCTTCTAAAATTTCAACTCTAGATTAGTTATTCAAAGTTGGTTGACTTGACTGAAAAAAGAGTGATAATTATTGAGGAAAATCCCTAATATAGAGTAGGGGAAGTTGCCCAATAACCATTAGGGGGTCCAATAACTATGACCTTTTTTTCATGTTTACCCCCCAATTACTACTATTAAAAGAGCCCAAAAAATGAAAACATGTGTACTAATAAATGATCACACATATACTAATAGTCAATCATTTTTTAGATTTTTAGTTGGCAATTGGCTCATTTGTGTACCACTATTGGGACATTTCATAAAAAACTACTGGGACATTTGGCCACAAGTATTGGAATTTTTAAGTGAATGACTATTGGTGCAAGAACATAGCGGGTATGGGGCAGACACTTTTGAAATGCCACTTTTTGACCACTTTGCACTTGATAATCTCTAAGAGAGATCCTTGAATATCCAAAAGCTTAAACCTTATCTTTAATCTCTTAACTCACCTATTGAGATACACTAAAAAAATCAGCAAAATCTAAGTTTCAGTTTAGGAGTTCTACGTGCACAAAGTTAGCCTAGGCGGCTACTAGGTAATCTCCCCTAGTAGGATAAGAAAAAAAATATAATAAGAGTACTTTCATGCAAATGCTTCCTAAAATCTAATTGCAGTATCTCTACAAAAAGTTTTATAAGCCTTTTTTGAAGGATTACCAGGTAAGCATTGGATTGTATATGAGTTTCTGAATTTGATTGTGTGTGATACCAAAAATCACACACAATCAAATCCAGAAACGCATATATAGTTAAAATGGATTGTGGAAATCTGATATTATTAAGCATTGGATTGAATGTAAAATCTACTCAATTTGTTTTGTTGGCTGAGAAGCTTTCACATTACCTTCAAGCATTCTTCTCCTTTCACATTTACATTCTTCCATCTCCATCTCTCATTTTCCATTCAAAGTTGTATGAGTTTCTTGGAAAACAACTCGCTACCTCAACTCCTCCCTGATATTATATGAATAGATTTACAAAATACTTCATCAGTATATCTAGGCACTAATGCATGCTAAAAGTTAGATTTCATAAAATTGTGTTCTCTAAAGAATATCACTTTTTGATAGCTAAGATGAAAAGTTGATTCCTTCTTTCTCACCCCCTTTTTTAATGCTCATCAATCAACGCGTTGTAAATTACAACATTAGGAATGCAAACTTGACACAATTCTTCAAAAATCTTTCTTGTCTCATAAATGTTCTGCATCTTTCAATTAAGAATTCCCAATTTTTCTGTAGTAAATTTTTTAAAATATTTTACAAATTTTTAAACTTAAGCTTTTGGGATTGTTGTGTGATAGTATCTTATGTACATTCAACTACTTTTTGTATATTTATGAGTTTGTTTTGTGGGGCAGGATTATTGATGATTTAGAAAGAGAGATTTTATTGTTATCCTAATACTAAAATTTGGCATTAACTATTTTTGTGTTTTCACTTCTTACTTTAACTTCGTAGATTAATAAAAAAATATGTGAGCAATTTGTGAATTTAAAGTATTGTATATGCATTAGTGATTTAGATCTAGGCTGAGCTCTATTTTGCAAGCAATTTTTTTGTGTTTTGTTGTAAAGCTTGACAAATAAATGGTTTTCTATGTAAATCTTATGTTAATGCAATTGTAAATCTTCTATGATATTTGTTTTCTTAATGGTTTCTATAGCATTAATTTTTACACCCCCTTTTGAGAATTAAGGATCAAAAGATAGTTTACAATTACCAAATCAATCTAATGTTGGCAAACTGGTCAGCACTCCCTTCAAGATTCATAACATGGCTTAACCACCTCCGGTGTCTTCTATAATTCTAGTGGTTGTATCGAGCATTAAGAGGTTGATCTTTTGGTGCAACGACAACCACTACTTGTAACAAGTGGTATCAAAGCTTGGTCACAAGTTCAAATCCCCTCGAGTAACGTTGGGGGGAAGTTATTGGCAAAATGGTCAGCACTCCCCCTTCGGGATTGGTGACATGGCCTAATCACCTCCTTTGTCTTCTATAAGTCTAGTGGTTGTATCAGGCATTAATAGGTCGACCTCTTGGTGCAATGACAACTACTACTTGTAACATCTAATCCATGAATCTTTTTTTTTTTAAATTCATTTTTGTAATACAATTTTCATTTTCTATAAACTCATGACATATTGATTTTTTCAAAGCCTATCCATTTCCATATTTGATAACTATCACTTAAAATAATTGTGCATGTTTGTGATAGTCATGAAATCCTCAACCACATTGCTTCGAGCACCAAAGAAGGAGAACGAAGAAGCTTGATATTTATGTTTGTTGTTGTCACATGTCAAGAATATTCAATGACTTCCAATTACTAAGCTATATGAGTATCTAAATTTGAAATTTTTGATGGTAAAATTCCATAGGTGTATCAAAAAGATGAGGCTCTCTCCCTTATAACTCGTATACCAAGTAGATAGACTAGGAGAACAATGGATAATATTTGGACAAGTGATTAGTAGAAATGAGGGAAGTTTTTTAAATATTAAAACTCACATTTCATGAATGGATTGCAAGGACATAGAATGGAGATTAATTTATGATGTTGTGGGTATTTTATCATTTTAAAAAATAGGTCAGATTGGAACCAGATAGTGTAAACATTCTAAAGTCTAAACAAGCTAAACAAATGATCAAGATCATGAAGATTAAGGTCTAAATAATGACTAAGACATCTTATTTGAAGTATTGAGATCTGTAACCTAAAATTATTTAGTTTTGTGACTTGTCAACATAATTAATTCTAGATAAGAATATGCTTAATTCAATTCTTATTGAGATATTATAGGATGCTTCAAGATCAATTTTAAAGGAGCAGGATGTCACATGAAGCTCAAAAAATATAATGAATGATTAATTGGAAACTTCCCAAATAGGGTTGTAGAGGTACATTAGGTGAAATTAGGGGAAGTGCCCATCCAACCTCTAGAATGCACCAATGTATAATTTATGGTGTATGAGGGTAACTTATGCATTGGTGCATTCTAGGAATTGGATAGGCATTTCCCATAGGAAGAAATCAGGGTGGGCCTAGAAATTGCTACATCTGAAGTTTTAGATTCCCCTCAAGATAAAATTTGATGTAAAATGATCTTTTATTTATTTATTTTTATCTCTTTATTGAAGTTAATTCCACCAAGTTTCCTAATTTTAGTAGCTTAAACTTTTAAGATGATAAATTCATGGTACAACTAGTTTTAAAATATTCTTAGAAAATCTTAGCAGTACCATGAGACCCATGCCTAGCAACTAAACCCATGTCTCCATGAGACTTCTTGGCTATAATTTCTTGCTTTAATTTAAATAGGTGGAGTGTTCCTATGTAAATTTTAAATTACTACAAAAGAATAAATTGGAATCTTTTCCTATTTTAGTGTAAGGCTTAAAAATAAGCAGTATATTGGGAAAAATGATAGGTGGTTTCACAAAAATATTTCTCTCATTTTCACTTGCTAGAATTATTTATAATTATATCATTTAAAAATACAATTTAAAATGATTGCTAAGAATTAAGCATCAAAATTAAATATTCATGGGACCATCAACCCCACAATTTGCTACTTAAAAGTTTAAGCTAAACAACCATATGGAGATTTTCCCTCGCCCCTAAGATTTTAAAAAATGTGAAGTCAAAGGATTAGAAGGTAGGAAAATCAAACAAAAGAAGGAGAAATATTATTTTATATTCCACAACACCAAATGATCTATAGAGTGATGAGGAGCATCTTCCTCAACTTTCTCCTTCCCATGTCTTGTCAGTTGAACATGGGTCAGTTTTCTAGGACCTTTTTTTTTCTAATTTTAGTGAGCTATTCAACAACTTTGTTGTTCTCTAGATTTTAGTTAACAACTATTACATCTTTTAGTTTTTAAATTGAGAAATAAAAGTAAGATAATATTAGAGGTTGGGATAGATGAATAATGTAGGGAGATTGTTTGGGGTGAAATCTTAGTTTCTAGGGAAGATAGATTGGGAAGAAGAGAGGGAATGCACAATGTAGGGGACACAACTAGGGTGAATATTGTGAAGATTGTTCTAGATCCCATCTCTATGTTTATATTTATAATTCATGAGAATGAAGTAACTTATTGTATTTCATATATTGATAGAATGGTTGTATTCCAACTTTTTTAATTCTTTCATTTTTTTTTCTTTTATCTTGATGAGTTAGATCAGAAAAGAATATTTTTTCATTTGAGGCTAATTGCAAGTTCAAGGAACAAATCTTCTTTAGTTATCATAATTGTTTCTTTTGGAAGCTAATTTGTAGTTTCAAGGAAAAGGTCCACATTAGAGACTAAGAGGTGACTTTTCAAGAATGTTTGTTGAACTAAAAATAGTCTTTGTGATAAACAACAACCTTTAGCAATATAAAAGACTCAGTTACAATATTTTGATGAAGCCTTTTTCCTTTTAGGCTCACATATAAGAATCAACTAAAGAATATCCTAGCTCAGTATTTTTTATTTTTCAATTCAATAAAATGGAAGAGAAAAGAGTGTGATGTTTTTTACTCCAACTTACATATTTGGCCTACTAAGAAGAGGAACCCAGGTAATGGATAGGGTAACTAGGAGATTTATGGAATAGATAAGCAATAGTCATGTGACAATTGAAGTTTTGTTTATTACAAAAGGAATCTCTCAAATTTTTCTTCTTTAATTACTATCTGGTAGAATAATAATCGACAAAATGCAAACATGCATAAATGGTTCTTATTATCATAATCATTCTATTGCTATTATTTTATAGATAAAAAAATACAGTTTTGCCTAGAACTACGAGGAAAATATTTTCATCAAATGCAACCCAAGTCTTAATTTTTGTTGTTCTCTTTTATATTGTGTAATGCAATATATTTCCCTTGTTGTAGAGGTAATCTTTGAGTTTGTAAAAAAATATGAATTTGAAACTTCAAAAGTATCAAATTCATGTTGCGAACATTAAAAATGAGCTTGGATTCCATGACATCCTTGCTTTCCCTCTTCTATGCTAACAATTTTAGGGTTATCATAGAAGTTTCTCAGATGGGTTATTTGTGAATGTGGGCATGCTCATTTTTTCTTTGTGAATGCTATTGTTCTTTAGGTCTTTAAGACAACTACCATGCATCACAAAAATGTCAGCAATGACCACCAGCAAATGTATTTTACATGGCTAGTGTATTGGGTTAATGATTTACATGCATTGCAAGACTTAAATTAATTTTTCCTCTTGGATTGGATTAAAATTAAATATTTAGAGACCATTTAGCATGACATGTTTGTTCTATTCCTAAAAAAATTTTTCCCACCCTTCAATAAATTATCATGTATATCTTCCTATTGGCATAACCATTGCACCTCGTTGGAGTGCGATTTCTAGTTGATAAAAATAAATGATAAAATATTAAAATATTAATTCAATTTCCAGTGTTTGCCTTTACTCATCAGGAAAACTTGATGTTGGTCGGTCAATCAAAAAAGAGTTTAAGAAAAACTGGTGAAGTTTTTAATGTTGGGCGTGTTGACGAAGGATAAGAAGGTCGATTAAAAATATATTGAGTGCAATTATTATACCTTCACAAATGACTAAAATATAAATGATATTTAATTGTAATCCCAAGTCCTCTATTAACTTTGTCTAATTGTAATCGATAAATGATAAAAGACTAAAATATCCATGAAGCATTGGACAAATTACATGAATTTAACATAATGGGCATGCTGAGAGTAGAAGCAATAATTTGTGACTTAAAGCTCAAACATTTCTGTAAATCAGAAAACTAAGAAATGTAATCTTACATGCATATTATCTTAATTACCTACATTTTCCACATAGAACATAGATTAAGGCAAAAAGATCCAGCATTAAAAAAAAAGAAAAAAAAAAAGTGATGTTACATGATATTATCTTAATTACCTACATTTTCCACATAGATTGAGACAGAAAGATTGTGATGTTACATGCATATTATCTTAATTACCTACATTTTCCACATGAGATAGAAAGATCACACATCTATCTTTTTTTTAAATGATCGTGTGTCTCCTGTATCTTTAAAAAAAATTGATTTAGGGACCCACGAGATCCACGTTATACGCGTATTTCATTTTTATGTAATTGAAAAGATAGCATTTTATATTCTCTTGGGTGTTTGCATGGGCTAAGCTAAGAGTGAAGATGATGTTTATGCTTCCTCTGCTACTCTTTCTCCATCTCTCTACGCTGCCTGCTCATATGGCAAAGTCTTCTAATTATTTTGATCAGCAATCTCTCATGGCTTTCAAAGCTGCCATCTCTCTCGATCCATTTAATTCCTTGTCTAATTGGTCTCCCAATCACACCATCTGCAACTAGACTAGAATTACCTGCTCTTCTCGTCGACAGCGTGTGGTTTCCTTGAATCTCAGAGGTATGGGATTACTTGGCCCCATCTCTCCATTACTAGGAAATCTTTCATTCCTTAGAGTACTTGCTCTAAAAAATAATAGCTTCCATGGCCATATTCCATATCAGCTTGGAAGGCTATTGTGCTTGAGAGAGCTTCAGTTGTCTCGTAACAATTTGGTAGGTCAAATTCCAGCATCTATAGGAGGCTGTCGTTCTTTACAAACTCTCTGGTTGTCATATAACAATTTAAATGGAAGCATTCCCCCTGCATTTAGTCAACTTTCAAATTTAGACACTTTGGCATTAGGAACAAACAAGTTGATGAATATTTTACAAAAGAATCTTGCTATTGGTGCAAAAGTTTCTTCATAATCAATACCATATCTTTGAGTGAAACTTTTAGCAACCAATCTTACCTTGTATCTTTCCACACTCCCATCACTGTTATACTTGACCTTGTATACCCATTTCGTGTCAATCTTCTTCTTCTCATGTGGAAGCTCTACAAGCTCCCATGTCTCATTCCTATCAATGGAATACATCTCTTCATTCATTGCTTGCATCCAAACCTCATTAGTACATGCATCTTCAAAACATGATGGTTCAAAATCAGCTTTAGCAAGTAATGCAAAATTTACTATCTCACCTATTGGATCTTCTTCATGTTCTTGATTTTTACTTCTCTGATAAATATCACTTAATCTTCTTACCTTTCTTGTAGAACTTGGACTTGAGGATGGACTTCCACTTGGAATTGATGAGGGGCTACTTGACGGACTTGGAGATCCTATAATAGATTCATTAGTTCGCTGCTCATTATTATTATTATCAATAATATTATCATCCAAAACTGATTTTGGCTTTTCAACATGGCCTTTTTGATGACCATAAACTCCCTCTTCATCAAAAATCACATCTCTTGAGACAAGAATCTTATTAGTAATGGGATTATACAATCTATAAGCTTTGTTCTCCTCACTATAACCCACAAAAATGCATGGTTCACTTTTAACATCTAAATTTTGTCTATTTTGATCAGGTATACAAACTTAAGCCAAGCAACCAAAATTTTTAAAATGATTTAACATTAGGCCTTTTCTCATACCATGCATCATAGGGAGTCATCTTGTCTAGGGCACTTGTAGGACTCCTATTGAGAATATAGACTATTGTAGCAACTGAATCAGCCCAATAAGTATTGTTCAAACCTTTGGTTTGTAACATTCTCCTTGCCATTTCTACCACAGTACGGTTCTTTCTTTCAGCCACTCCATTTTGTTGAGGTGTGTAAGTAGTTGTGAGTTGTCTCTTGATCCCATTCATCTCATAAAATTTTTGAAAATCTTTGGAGCAATACTCACCTCCACAATCTGTTCTCAAACATTTGATTGTATTTCCTTTCTCATTCTCTACATGGGCTTTAAACCTCTTGAATGTATCAAGGGTTTCATCCTTAGTCTTCAAAAAATAAACCCAACACATGCACAAGTAATCATCAATAAAAGTGATAAAATATGATGACTTACCCAAACATTGTGTTTGCATAGGACCACAAATATCAGAATGAATAAGTTGAAGTGGGTGATGAGCCCTCCATTCATTTCCTTTTGGAAATGATTCTCTTGCATGCTTCCCTTTTGCACATCCTTCACAAATTTTGTTGTGCTCTTCAACCTTAGGCAATCCAAGAACCAATGCATTTGATGTTAGAATCTTCAAACTATGAAAATTCAAATGACCATGCCTGAGATGCCACAACCAACTTTTATCCTCATAAGCCATATTCACAAGCTGATTGTCATTTTCACCAAACTTCAAGGGAAACATCCTATTCTTTGTCATAGGACCAACTGTAATCACTTTATTGCCCTGATTCTTATCATAGATAGTACATTTCATATTTTCAAATACAACTCTATAATTCTTCTCACATAGCTGCCCAACACTCAATAAATTATGCTTCAATTTTGGAGTATAATAGATATCTTGAACACTTTTCATACCTTCTTTTGTCTGAACTTCCATGGCTCATTTGGCTGCAACCTCCACCATATTATTATTACCAAGAGTAATATTGGATCTATAATCATCATCAAGCTTTGAAAAAATATCCTTGTTACTAGACATATGGTTAGAGCACCCAGAATCCAAATACCAAACATCACTCGTATTATTTTCAGCTTTGCCATAACATAAGAATAAATTACCAGAGGAAGGATCCTCATCTTGTTGAGCATAATTTGCATTATTGTTACCTAATTTCAGCCTACACTCTTTCTCATAGTGTTTATACCAATTGCAATGGTAACATTGAATGTTTCTTTTATCAAATCTACCTCAGCCTCTTCCTCCTTGAGCACCTCCTCTTCCTCTAGTTCGTCTAGAAAAGTTTTCATTTTGACCCCTTCTTGAACCTCTATGGTTGTTATTGTTGCTGCTAGCACCATCAATCTTTGAAATTTTCAATTGGGAAGCAAAAGCCTTCTCACTAATGTTGGTAGAAGTGTCCCTTATTCTATCCTCATGTGATATGAGAGATCCAACTAGCTCATCAAACTCCAAGGTGGCTAAATTTTTACTTTCTTCAATAATAATTGCTATAGTATTCCATTTTGGGTTTAGAGATCTCAATACCTTCTATATCACATGCTCTTGGCTCATAGGTTCACCCAAAGTGACCATTTTATGAACCACATCCTTGACTCTTACACAAAAATCTCCCACATTCTCACTTTCCTTCATCTTCAAATTCTCATATTCTCTCTTCAAGGTTTGTAGTTTCACAACCTTGATCTAGTCATTGCCATGGTAAGCATCTTTTAGAGACTTCCAAGCCTCCTTTTCTGTCTGTGCATCAGCAAATTCTGAGAAACAAGCTCTTCTCAAGAGCCATTTTAATGTGAAATAGAGCCATTTCATTCTTCTTCTCAGCTTCCTTCTTCAATCTCCTCTCTGATGGAATATGGATGAAGTGACTGAGAAAGGGGGGGGGGGTGAATCAGTCAACCATAAAAACTTTGAAAATTAATTCTTTGTAGATCCCTTAGGATATCCTAACACTGTTATTTGTTTTGGCACTCGGTAAGTAGATTGCAGTAACTTTGAAGATGCAGAAAGTATTAGCAATAATATCTTTAGATATTTATCAGTGCATGTAAATGATTGAGAAAGCAATTAAGAACACAAGAGACACAAGTTTTAACGTGGAAACCCAATATGGGAAAAACCACCAATGTATCTAGATACTGATTTTCACTTTTCTGAAGTGATGCCCGGTTAGAAGCCAACCCGGTAAAAGGTTACAAAACACACTGTTAGGTGTGACCTTGTTAGAGGATTTAAAACACCCTGCTAGGAGTGGCCTGGTAAGAGGTCTTGAAAACAATTCAATGGAATTGTCACCTTGTTAGAGGATTTATATTTTGGCTGTTAAACCAACTCGGTTAAGAGATTTAGAATTCACTGTTACAATGATAAGAAGGTAACAATGAAAAGTGACCTGTATAATAATGCAACTGTCTTGCTGATTACAGATCTCTGTTCTGCATAAGTCTGATCCTCTCTGATCGAATAAATCCCTGTTGCTCCTCAAGGATATCTGAACATTCTTCACAAACTCGCATATATCTTTCCTTTTCTTCTTCTATAAATCTTCTGCTATATATCCCTGTTGCTTTTCACATTTGACCTATTATATATATGATTTTGGATTAGTCAAATCGTCATTTATTAGAATAACAGTCAGCTGAATTAAGTAAACTCTATTTGCAAAAATCCTTCAAAGGCCAACAGTGCTCGGTGACCATATCTTTTATAATTTTTTGAGACCGAGGGAACTCGGTAAACACCAACAATCCTTCTCCTTTGATAACCGACTGAACTCAGTACATACTAACTTTCTTCGATGACCGACTGAACTCGGTAAGCACTAAACTTTCTTCGATGACCGACTGAACTCGGTAAGCACTAAACTTTCTTCGGCAACCGAGTGAACTCGGTAAACACTAGACTTTCTTCGGCAACCGAGTGAACTCGGTAAACACTAGACTTTCTTCGGCAACCGAGTGAACTCGGTAAACACTAGACTTTCTTCGGCAACCGAGTGAACTCGGTAAACACTAGACTTTCTTCGGCAACCGAGTGAACTCGGTAAACACTAATATCCCTGACAGGCAGACCGACTGAGCTCGATATAAGCAGATTGCTGTGGATTATGACATAGTGTGACATCAAAGACAATACATAATTGAGTAGCAATTTCCTTCAGACAATTGTTTCCAACAATCTCCCTCTTTGGCATTGATGGCAACACAATATGTCATAACACAAGAAATTTGAAAGAGTTAGCTCGGTTTAGATTCAAATCTCCCTCTGTCAGTAAACTTCCTGTATCCTGAAAATTCTTTCTTCTGACTATAAATTTCTTGAAAGCAATAGTAAAGACATAGCAAACACTCCCTCTTTGACAACATATGCCAAAGATAATTCACATATTACCGGTGAAAATTAATGTACCTCAAGTACTGATTCATATGCAATGATTCCTTTAATATGCTGCATCAACAAGTTGATTTTCAATCATGTTCTGGTTGATGCATCACTAAAACTGTATTTAGTGAGCCTCGGATAGGGGAATGACCCCTAACTTACCTCTTAGATACATAAATGCATCCTTAGGTAATGGTTTGGTAAAAATATCTGCAATCTGTTCTTTTGTATGAATATATTCTAATCTGATTTCCTTGTCCTGCACCAATTCTCTGACAAAGTGATATTTAATGGCAATGTGCTTGGTTTTGGAATGCATCACTGGATTCTTAGAAATGTTTATTGCACTGGTATTGTCACAAAATATAACAACTGGTTCTTTGATTTCGACCTTCATACCTTCTAATAGCTGTTTAAACCAAACAATATTTGAACAGTTTACTGCAGCAGCAACATATTCTGCTTCGGCTGTGGATTGAGATGTGCAATTCTGCTTTTTACTAGTCCAGGATACCAGTCTTTTTCCAAGAAAAAATGCTCCACCACTTGTGCTTTTTCTGTCATCAATGTTTCCTGCCCAATCAGCATCAGTAAACACTTTCAAGTCTAGATTGCCTCCAAATTTATACCACAAACCATATTCTTCAGTTCCTCTTAAGTATCTTAAAATTCTTTTGATTGCCATCATGTGATTTTCCTTAGGTTTAGCTGAGAATCTAGCTACTATACCGACTGCTAAGGCAATATCAGGTCTAGTATGTACTACATACTGCAATTTTCCAATCATAGATCGGTATAGGGTCTGATCAACTTCTTTTGAATCATCATTTTTGGTAAGTTTCAGTCCAGTACACATGGGTGTACCAACTGGTTTTGAATCTTCCATTCCAAACTTCTTAAGTATCTCCTTAATGTATTTTGATTGAGTAATGTATATACCATTTTTGCTTTGCTGAATTTGAAGACCAACAAAGAATTTTATTAAACCAAACATAGACATTTCAAATTCTCTGTTCATTTGTTCTGAAAATTCTTTGCACTGATCCTCATTCCCTGTAAATATAGTATCATCCACAAATATTTCTGCCAGTACAATTTTGTCATTCGGTCCTTCTTTGATATACGGATTGCTGTTATCATTAGCTCTTTTGAAATTAATCTGGATTAAATAGTTATGGAGTCTTTCATACCATGCTCTAGGAGCTTGTTTTAAGCCATATAATGCTTTGTGTAATCTGCAGACCATGTCCCTTTTGTCTGGATCAACAAAACCTTCAGGTTGTTCAATGTAGACTTCTTCATCAAGAATTCCATTGAGAAATGCAGATTTTATGTCCATCTGATATACCTTAAATCCTTTGTGTGCTGCATAAGCAAGTAGAGTTCTTACACCTTCTAATCTTGCAACAGGAGCAAAGGTTTCTCCATAATCTATACCTTCTTCTTGAGAGTAACCTTTACATACTAGTCTAGCCTTGTTTCTAGATACTTGACCATCTTCATTCAGTTTATTTCTAAATACCCATTTTGTTCCAATTACATTCTTATCTTTAGGTCTAGGTACAAGAGTCCAAGTTTTGTTCTTTTGTATTTGTTCTAATTCTTCATTCATTGCTTCAATCCAACTTTCATTCTCTAATGCATCTTTGATATTTCTAGGTTCAAAATCAGTAAGTAGACATGTACCTTTTAGCTTGCTTCTTGTCATAGTACCATCTGATTTGTTTCCAATGATTTGATCTGGTGTATGATGTCTTCTGACATATTTGGCTAGTATAGGTTCCTTGCCTTTTGAATGATTCATGCTGTTGTCTTCTAGGATCTCTTCTTCAGGTTGCTCGGACTCGGTAGATATTTGCTTGGTAATTTCAGGCTGAGACTCGGTCTAAATTTCTTCCTGTGACTCGGTTTGAACTTCTTCCTGTGACTCGGTCTGAGACTCGGTAACTGTGCTTGGCTCGGTAGATATAGCTTCCTTATTGATAGTTGTGTCTGTCAATGTTTCAGGTTCAATGTAAATGAATCTTCTGTAGTTCTCAGGTTCCCTTTTGCTTTCTTCCTCAGTCTTTTCTGCAAACTCATCAAATTTCACATGTATACTTTCTATGACTTTGTGAGTAGATAAGTTTAGACATTTGTATGCCTTGCTTTTGCTAGAATATCCTAGGAATATTCCTTCATCACTCTTCACATCAAATTTATTTCTTCTGGATTCCTTTAAGATATAACACTTGCTACCAAATATTTTCATGTAACTTACATTAGGTTTATAGCCATACCATAATTCATAGGGAGTTTTGAATGTGTCTTTCTTCAGTTGTACTCGGTTCAGGGTATGAACTGCAGTGCTGATAGCTTCCTTCCAGTATTTTATAGCAATGTTCTTTTCTATCATTAGAGTCCTTGCACAATCCATAATAGATCTGTTTCTTCTTTCTGCTATTCCATTCTGCTCAGGAGTTCTAGGAGCTGATACCTGTCTTTTGATTCCTCTTTCAATGCAGAAGTTGTTAAAATCATGGGAGATGAATTCACCACCTCTGTCTGATCTTAAGCATTTCAATCTTTTCCCTGTTTCTTTTTCTACTCTTGCTAAGTACCATTTGAATTTTTCAAATGCCTCTGATTTTTCTCTTAAATACATAACAGTCATCATTCTAGAATAGTCATCAACGAAAAGAATAAAGAATTTATCTCCAGTATAGCTTTGTATTCCAATAGGTCCACATAAATCAGTATGCACAATTTCCAAAATTTCTTTAGACTGATAGTTCTTACTTTTGAAACTAGTTTTACTCATTTTGCCAATCTGACAATTCTTACATAGACCAGTGTCAGGTTTCTTCAAGGTAGGAATGCCTCTAACCTTCTTGAATTTGCTTATCTTTATCATGTTATCAAAATTTACATGACATAACCTTTTGTGCCATAGCCAACTTTCTTCTATTTGAGCAATAAGGCATGAATATTCATTGAGATCAAGATAAAATAAGTTACCTTTTGTTTGTTTGCCTGATCCAATGAGTTTTCCTTTTCCATCCAGCAGTCTTGCTTGACCATTCATGAATTCAACCTTGAAACCAGTGTTGATTAGCTGTGCTACACTTAGAAGATTATGTTTTAGTCCTTCAACCCAGTAAGCATTATCACATATGAGTTCTTTGGTTAATGAGATTCTTCCTTTTCCTTTTATACAACAAGGTTCATTGTTTCCAAATCTTACATTACCATTGTCACAGTCTTCTAGATATTCAAATTTTGTCTTATCACCAGTCATGTGGTGTGAACATCCGCTGTCTATTATCCATATATCATCTTTGCTTATATGAGAAATAAGTGCTATCTTATCTTCATCATCATCAGATTCATCTTTTATAGCAATAAAAACAATTTCTTCTTCACTATCATCAGAATCTTTAGCCATAAAACATGATTTCTTACCTTTATCCTTGTATGATTTGAAATTCTTTTTGCCATAGTACTTGTGACTTCTCTTTTCTTCCTTGACTTGCTTGTTTGGGCACCTAGTTGCAATATGTCCAATTTCTTCACATGAAAAACAGATTAAAGGAGTTTTACCTTTATACTTACCTTTCCCTCTAGAGTACTTCTTTGCAAGTAATGCTTCTACAATTTCAAGATCACTATCAGAACTTTCTTCTGATTCTTCTTCACTTTCTGTCTGAACTTCTTTAATTTTCTTGTTCTTCTTTAGTGAAACTTTGGCCTCAAATGCCGATTCAATATTTTTGGAACTAGGAACATAGTTGTCATAGTTGTCTAGTTCAAAAGCTGTCAACCTTCCAACTAAAGCATCCAAAGTTATACTGTGGTTTGCTTCACATCTCCTTTCTTGAATAGCTGATACTCTTATTGCATAGATAGGGAGTAGTGTTCTGAGTACCTTACTTATGACCGTCTCATCTGAGATTGTTCCTCCAGAAGCTCTGATTGCACTTACACTTGCTTTGATTCTTTCAACATATTTTGCAATGTTTTCATCTTCCTTCATATTCATCTTGTCAAACTGTCCTCTTAGGCTTTCTGCTTTTGCTCTCTTAACATTTGCATCACCACCATATATCTTCTTCAGTGCCACCCACATTTCATATGCAGTAGTGCAGTCTTTAATATCATCAAATTCTTCATAGCTGAGAGCAGATGCAATGTCTATCATCATGGTGTTGTGAGTCTTTTTATCTGCAATGTCTTCAACAGTTAATGCGCCATTAGGAATTGTGTATTCTTCATCAATGTATTTGCATCCTGAATCACCAATGGAAGCCAGATGAAGTCGCATGAGACCTTGCCATGCTGAAAAGTTTTCTCTGTTAAGCTTTGGAATTTCCCTCTTGTAAGACATCCTGATCTTTAGCTTAGGTCTTTGAAACCCTTCCTGCAAGCACCAAAAGCTCTGATACCAATTGATGGAATATGGATGAAGTGACTGAGAAAGGGGGGGGGGGGGGGTGAATCAGTCAACCATAAAAACTTTGAAAATTAATTCTTTGTAGATCCCTTAGGATATCCTAACACTGTTATTTGTTTTGGCACTCAGTAAGTAGATTGCAGTAACTTTGAAGATGCAGAAAGTATTAGCAATAATATCTTTAGATATTTATCAGTGCATGTAAATGATTGAGAAAGAAATTAAGAACACAAGAGACACAAGTTTTAACGTGGAAACCCAATATGGGAAAAACCACCAATGTATCTAGATACTGATTTTCACTTTTCTGAAGTGATGCCCGGTTAGAAGCCAACCCGGTAAAAGGTTACAAAACACACTGTTAGGTGTGACCTTGTTAGAGGATTTAAAACACCCTGCTAGGAGTGGCCTGGTAAGAGGTCTTGAAAACAATTCAATGGAATTGTCACCTTGTTAGAGGATTTATATTTTGGCTGTTAAACCAACTCGGTTAAGAGATTTAGAATTCACTGTTACAATGATAAGAAGGTAACAATGAAAAGTGACCTGTATAATAATGCAACTGTCTTGCTGATTACAGATCTCTGTTCTGCATAAGTCTGATCCTCTCTGATCGAATAAATCCCTGTTGCTCCTCAAGGATATTTGAACATTCTTCACAAACTCGCATATATCTTTCCTTTTCTTCTTCTATAAATCTTCTGCTATATATCCCTGTTGCTTTTCACATTTGACCTATTATATATATGATTTTGGATTAGTCAAATCGTCATTTATTAGAATAACAGTCGGTTGAATTAAGTAAACTCTATTTGCAAAAATCCTTCAAAGGCCGACAGTGCTCGGTGACCATATCTTTTATAATTTTTTGAGACCGAGGGAACTCGGTAAACACCAACAATCCTTCTCCTTTGATAACCGACTGAACTCAGTACATACTAACTTTCTTCGATGACCGACTGAACTCGGTAAGCACTAAACTTTCTTCGATGACCGACTGAACTCGGTAAGCACTAAACTTTCTTCGGCAACCGAGTGAACTCGGTAAACACTAGACTTTCTTCGGCAACCGAGTGAACTCGGTAAACACTAGACTTTCTTCGGCAACCGAGTGAAATCGGTAAACACTAGACTTTCTTCGGCAACCGAGTGAACTCGGTAAACACTAGACTTTCTTCGGCAACCGAGTGAACTCGGTAAACACTAATATCCCTGACAGGCAGACCGACTGAGCTCGGTATAAGCAGATTGCTGTGGATTATGACATAGTGTGACATCAAAGACAATACATAATTGAGTAGCAATTTCCTTCAGACAATTGTTTCCAACACTCTCATTAGCTGCGAGATCATCCCAATTCTCAAGTTCTTCATATCCTGATTCAACGATCTCCCAAAAATATTTTCCTATCAAAAATGTCTTCATCTTGATTGACCAATATTGATAATCAACTCCATCAAATTCTAGAATTTGCAAATTATTTGTCATGCTGAAAGCTTCACAATCCTAAAACTCTAATACCAAATGAAGATTTTACAAAAGAATAAATTCTGAAAAACAACTTTTATTGCAGCTCTATGTAAAAAATATTACAAATGGCTGAATATATAAAATTCATAGCCATAGGAAAAATAGGAAAGAAAATTAGATGTACGCATGTATCTAGATAGTTTTATTTGCTAAGGAATAAAACAAAAAAAAACTAAATTCTAAATATAAATACATGCAAATCTTTGCACATTCCTTATTTCCATAAAAACAAATAAAACTAACTAAAAAACTCTTCAAAAAACATTTTTCCAGCATGACTTATCCACAGTTGATAGGTATTATACCACCTTTCTTAGGAAACATGTCCTTTCTCAATATCCTTCATTTGTCTGACAATACACTGCAAGGTGGCATTCCGGCTGAGTTGGGTTTTCTTACTCAGCTAAACTAGCTTAATCTTGCCATCAACAACTTGACAGGATCGATCCCCATTACCCTTTCGAATTGTACACATCTCCAATTATTATGGCTACTTCTGAACCACTTAAAAGGTCTAATTCCATGGCAATTTGCAAGGCTGTCGGAGTTGCAAGAATTGAATTTGGGGGTAAACCAACTTACTGGAGAAATACCTAGCTCACTGGGTAATTGTACTCAGCTGCAAATCCTGCAATTGTCTATGAACCAACTGAGTGGCATAGTGCCCCTGTAGTTTCAGATATTGTAGTAGTTGAGACGGTTAATTTTGTGGGCAAATCATTTTGTGAGTGGAAGCAATGGTTTGTCTATTCTAATAGTGTTAACTAATTGTTCCAATTTGGAACCTCTTCTATTGGGAACTAATCATCTCACTAGCGTCTTGCCCACCTCAATTGGTCACCTTGCAAATTCGCTCTTTTATTTAATTTTGGACTCAAATGAAATTGAGGGAAACATACCAAATGAGATAGGTAATCTCACACAATTGGCCGCATTAGTCCTAAGAATAAACCAATTCAATGGGACCATTCCATCTGCACTAGGTAGTCTTCCAAATCTGAAAAGATTAAGTTTTCACACAAACAATCTACAGGGAAGAATTCTAGAAAGTTTTGGCCAAGCAAGAAGGCTCAAATTGTTGGACCTCCATAAGAACATACTTTCTGGGAAGATTCCAAATATTCTTGGCAACCTTCCACAATTAAGAAGGCTTTATCTTAGTGACAATCAATTATCTAGGAAAATACCTGACAATTTAGGAAGATGCAAGACTTTGGAATTGGTGGACTTCATGCACAACAAACTAACAGGAAATATACCTCCTGGAGTTGCAAGTCTTGAGAATCTCCAATTCTATCTCAATGTTTCTAGGAATTTACTGCAAGGATCTATTTTGGCAATGAGCAAAATGGTCATGGTTTTATCTATAGATGTTTCTCAAAACAATTTCTCAGGTGGCATTCCTAGTGTACTAGAAAATTGCAATGGATTGGAATATCTAAATCTTTCTTCGAATGCATTTGAGGGGCCAATGCCTACATCACTAGAAAATCTGAAATATCTAAAGTACATGGATCTTTCTTGCAATAATCTATTAGGTATAATACCAATGGCTTTCAAAAACATGAAGATGCTCAAGCATCTTAATTTCTCTTCAAACAAGTTAACTAGAGAGGTCCCAAAGGGAGGAGCTTTCACAACACTTGATGCCTCAAAAATTATGGGAAATATTGGCCTTTGTGGTGGATGGATAAACTTGCCACCATGCTCTCATTCCAATCACAAGCAATGATTAGTCTCCAAAATGTAATAATTATTGTTGTAATTAGCATTGCAATTTTGATCATGTCTCTTGTATTGCTAGCATTTATCTATAGATACAAATGATCCAATACCCCTATACTCAAAGTATGGCCTACAAATATTTCACATGAAGAACTTGTAGATGCAACTAGTGGGTTCAGTGATGAAAATCTCCTAGGAAGTGGCAGTTTTGGGTTAGTTTATAAAGGGATTCTAAATAATGGCACAAATATTGCTGTTAAAGTTCTCAAGTTACAAGATGAAGATGCTCAACAAAGTTTTAGCAAAGAATGCAATGTATTAAAAATAATTCGACACCAAAATGTAATTAAAATCATCTCATCATGCTCCAACCTTGATTTTAAAGCCTTAATTCTTCCATTCATGTCAAATGGAATTTTAGAGAGATGATTGTATCCTCATGAAGGGGGTGAATGCAGATTAAATTTGAGTGATCGAATAAGGGTAGCTATGGAGATAGCACAAGTAATGACACACCTTCACCATTATTGCTTTGTCCAAGTGATTCACAGTGACCTCAAGCCCAACAATGTTTTGTTAGGAGATGACAAGACTTCATACATAGAAGATTTTGGCAATTCCAATATTATTTTCAGCAACTCGTTGGATTCTTTGACTTCTACAAATGTCCTTAAGGGATCATCTGTTGGATACATTGCACCATGTATATATTTCTTATTTTGCATCGTGCATTTCATTGATTTTAGTTTTTCATCTTATGAACCATCGAATGTTTCCAGTGAATTAGGAATCATTTCTCTTTAATTATTTTCTATTACAGAGTATGGAATAGGCGGAAAGCTTTCAACAAAAGGAGATGTATATAGTTATGGAATTTTAATTTTAGAGTTGTTAACAAGGAGGAGACCAATAGATGATATGTTCATTGGAGGAATCAATCTAAAAAAATGGATAGAAATGCATTTTCCAAACAAAATAGCAGATGTGGTCGATAATTACCTGCTTATAGATGCACATGAATTAGGCACATCAACAGTAATGGAATTCCTTACTCAATTTATACAAATTGGGTTGTTTTTCACAAAGGAATCACCTCGAGAGCGCCCAATATGACTGAGATAGTTGATAGATTAAATACAATCAGAGGTGCATTTATTGGCACCCCTAAAAATAATCAATTACCTATAGATATCACACCTTTTATTAATGACGAAAGAAATATAGATACCACTAAAATAGGAAATAGGAGAAGCTGGTGTACATCTACATCCTAAGCTTATAAAATTGTTCTTATTTTATTTCTTGGTCAATCCAAAACATAATGTGTCATAATATATTATTTTGGATAGTATATTATAGTGACAAGAGATGATAAAATATTTAGATTGTTGGAAACAAGATGTGGATTTGATGTATTTTGAGACATTTCAATCACCTAAATATATTCTCGTTGTAATCAACATTGCAATTTTGATCATGTCTGTTGTATTGGTAGCATTTATCTATAGATGAAAACATTTGAATACCCCTATACTCAAAGTATGGCCTCCAAATATTTAATATGAAGAACTTTTAGATGCAACTAGTGGGTTCAGTGATGAAAATCTTCTAGGAAGTGGCAGTTTTAGGTCATTTTATAAAGGGATTCTAAACAATGGCATAAATATTGCTATTAAAGCTCTTAAGTTGCAAGATGAACATGCTCACCAAAGTTTTATTAGAGAATGCAATGCATTAAAAAGAGTTTGAAACTGAAATGTAATTAAAATCATCTCATCGTGCTCCAACCATGATTTTAAAGCCTTAATTCTTCCATTCATGTCAAATGGAAGATTAGAGAGATGGTTCTATCCTCATGAAGGGGGTGAATGCAAATTAAATTTGAGTGATCGAATAAGGATAGCAATGGAGATAGCTCAAGGAATGGCATAACTTCACAATTATTTGTTTGCTCAAGTAATACATTGTGACCTCAAGCCCAATAATATCCTATTAGGAGATGACATGACTTCATACATAGAAGATTTTGGCATTTCTAGTATTATTTTTAGAATCTCTATGGATTCTTTGACTTCTACAAATGTCCTTAAGGGATTCATTGGTAACATTGCATGAGGTATATATTTCTTATTTTTGTATCATGCATTTCACTAGTTTTGTTTCTCTATCTTATGAACAATCAAATATTTCCAATGAACTAGGAATTATTTGCACTTCCTTATTTTCTACTATAGAGTATGGAATAAGTGAAAACCTTTCAACAAAAGGAGATGTATATAGTAATGGAATTTTAATTTTAGAGTTGTTATCGAGGAGCAGACCAATAGATGATATGTTCATTGGAGGAATCAATCTACAAAAATGGATAGAATTGCATTTTCCAAACAAAATTGCAGATGTAGTTGATAATTTCCCGCTTATAGATGCACATGAATTAAGGACATCAACAATAATGGAATTCCTTACCCAGTTTATACAAATTAGGTTGTTTTGTACAAGGGAATCCCCTCGAGAGTGCCCTGATATGACTGAGATAGCTGATAGATTAAATACAATTAGAGGTGCATTTATTGGCACCCCTAAAAAAATTCAATTACCTATAGATATCACACCTTTTATTAATGATGAAAGAAATATAAATACCACTAAAATAGGAAATAGGGGAAGCTGGTCTACATCTACATCCTAAACTTATAGAATTGTTCTTATTTTATTTCTTGGTCAATCCAAAATAAAATGTGTCATTATATACTATTTTGGATCGTAATATTTTATAGTGTTAAGAGATGATAAAATGTTTAGATTGTTGGAAAGAAAATGTGGATATAATGTATTTTGAGACATTTCAATCATTATATATATATATATATATATAGACATATATCTATATATATATAGACACCAACACACACACACACACACACACACACACACACACACACACACACACACACACACACACACATATATATATATATATATATATATATATATATATATTTGTATGTATATATGTATATATATGTATGTATATATATGTATATATATATATATATATATATATATATATATATATATATATATATATATGTATGTATATATATATATATATATATATATATATGTATGTATGTATATATATATATATATATATATATATATATATATATATATATATATATATATATATATATATATATATATATATATATATATATATATATATATATATCTATGTATGTATGTATATATTGTAGACACCGAAAAATCCTTCAGAAAATAAATTATTTTTATTTTTTGAAAATTCTTGATGACATCATCATTTATTAATTAATTAATTATTTAATTAATTTATTTATTTTTATGGCATTAAATCCCTCTTTCTTAATTAAAAATCTTTAATTAAGGAATCTAGCCTAAAAATGTCATTTGGACATTATCCCTAATTTATTAATTATTTAATTAATAAATTGACCAAAAAACTTCAAAACTAAATTAATTTATTTTTAATTTATTTTTTATCCCAAACTTGGCCAATTTCCTTAGGACCACTAACCTCTTCCATAATCTTCTAATCCCTTCTTAATTTCGATTAAAAGGCTAATCCCATCTTTTCTAACCCTAATCCCAAGGTTAAATATTTAATTAAGGTTAAATATTTAATTTCCATATTTATTGAAAATATTTTAATAAATATTCCTTAAACTTAAGCCTTTGGAATGAATAACTTTTATTCCATGAAACTAAGGAGAAATCTAGACTCTTCTAGAATCTTCTCAAATCCACCCTCTTCACCCATCCTAATCCTTTTTTTTGTCCTAATCTAATCCTAATCTTACTCTTAAACCTTTGTGCAATCCTAACCAAGCTTAAGACTTTCCTAAACCAAAGCAAAGTCTTTCCTTCCAAATATCTCAACCACAAAGCATTTATTGCTTCCCCAAAGTCTTCAAAGCCTCTTAAAGCCCATTCATTGCTCTTACAAGCATTTATTTGGAGAGTTATGAGCTTGGAGCCCCCTTTGTTGACTCCTCTTTGCCCTTCCCTTCATCCACTCATCTTGTGACATGTGTCACCTCCTGATTGGCTGAGAACTAGCACAATCCATGTGCTTCCCTTTGAGTGAATCTTGGCCTCTCTTAAGGATTTCAATCCTGGCCATTCATTCCTCCTACCCCAAGCCTTTAGAAATCCTATAAATACCCTCACTTCCTAAGGCAAATCATCTCTCAACTCTCAAACTCAATAGCAAAGTTATAATGCCATTTTCATTTTAGCATAAGCATAAGTTCATCATTTTAGATCATTTCCAAGCTTAAATCACATCTAAATTAGCTTAATGGAATTAACATAGATTCATTTCTTATTTAATCAATCTTAGTTCATTTATTTAGCTTTGCATATTTGTGTGTTCTTGAGGCCTTTGAGGCAAAATAGGTTCCTCATACCTATTTTGTGTCATTTTGGGTCTTCTTGATCTTCAAATCATCCTATTTGCATGCTCCAAGTGCTTGAGTTTGCACACCCACATCCATTTATATCCAAGCATATCAAACGGTGCATGGGCGCATCCGTTTTAGGCTTAAACTGAGGTGGCTTTGATTTTAGTTTGTTTACCATTAAACTTGATTTGATTATATGCTATGACGTTTGTTTGTCTTTGGCCTTCAAAACAGGTTTAGGTGCACACTCAAATCCTAGTCTACATTCTGGCACGCCCGGTGGGACTCAAACCACAATCATTTTGATGAAATTATACTTTATATGCTTGAATTTTGCAGGAAATAAAAGAAATGTCACCTTCATGAAAAGAAATGATGCCTACAGCAAAGAAATGTCGCCTTCATCAAAAGAAATGTCGCCTACAAACAATTCAGTCACGCCTTCTTACAATGAAATCACGCCTTTGAGGAAAGAAATGACGCCTATGAGCTCTGTTTTCACGCCTACATAACTAAGATTTTCCTGTGATCGATAACTTCTGTTACGTCCCAAAATTCTCTTTTGTCGCCTTCTTGTAATGAAATCACGCCTGTGACGAAAGAAATCACGCCTCTGCATATTTATCTGTCGCCTTTTAAGGTACAGAGTGTCGAGTGTAAAAATAAAATGTCGCTTCTGCACTTTCCAGCGTCGCCTATAAGCTGGACAATGTCTGTTTTTAGTTTTTTGTCTTGAGTTGCTTGGGACTGGTTTTTTCTTTTCTTTTACAGCAAAGGTCAAACTCAAATCTTGAATGACATTAAGGAAATGAACTTAGGTCCTAGAGTGTCATTGTCAATTTGAAAAGCTAACTCAATCTCGAATGTACTAAAGGAACGAACAACTCTATTCCCTATCTTGTTTCAAATTCCAAAGCAAGCAAACAAATTCAATCTTGAGTGATTTAAGGGATAAAACAAAGCTTTTTCAAAGTTCTTAAATCAACTTGCTAATCAAATCTTGAATGCACAAAAGGAAAGAACTTGCAACCGTTCAAATCATTTACATTTTGGAGAAAGGAACAAATCAAAATCTAATCACGAGTGTCTTCATTTCAAAGTTCAAACATCACTTAATCAAATTTGGGAAAATGAACAAAATCTGCTTGATGTGCATGTAGGAGTTTTTCAATTCTTGCATATTCCTTGTTAGAGTAAGCAACGTGGAACATTTAAACTTGGACAAGTTCACCTGTTCTGCTTTTAGCGAGGCCTGTCCAAGGAGAAGCACTTCCTCCTCAGAGAACGACCTCAAACCGGTATCCCCTCCGGCCGGTATACAAATAAGCGAATACCAAAAGAATCGCTTACATCTCCTAATCACCGAGCGTTCGTGCCAAACACGTGTCTGGGGATGGTAAACATTCCTCTCCCCCAGCATAATTGGCAAGGCTCTTAAGTGAGTCACGGATGATCAGCATAACCGGGTATGGAGACTCCACGGAATCATTAGCAACCTGATAAACTAGAAGCTACCCTATCTACATCCGAAAGTATCAAAATCCTTGTGCAAGGACCGATTCCAAGGGGTTTACCGGGTCGCCTCAAGATTACTCACCATTTGTATTCCCTTCTGGGGGATACCAAGCTGTGGGCAAGCGATTTTGATACTCACCTTCCTTAGGTAGATCTGTTTGAAGTGCTTGGCAGTCAAAGACTCCGTGAAAACACTTGTTGAAACATACACTTTCAAAGCTTTGTCAGAGACAGTTGCCTTTGTTTGTATCCCACAGGGTTGCTTTGTCCCTTGCAGAGATTGCTTTGACTTTAACTTTTGCCATTGGAAACCTTTGCCCCAAAATCAGAAGCCTCTTTTCTAAGAGATGCCTAGCAAGAACAAACATCCTAAAGCAAAGTTGCCCAAATCCCAAGCCTATCAAGAGTGAAAAGTTATCAAGAAGAACACCAAGACCTATCAATCTATTATCCAAGCAACCCAAGCAGAAGAAAAGTCCCAAGCCAGACTTGAGAACATTGCCCATAACGCCCACATCAAACAGTTCGCCTTCCGTTTCTGAGTTAACCATCACTTTGTCAACCTTGAGCCAGAAGATTAGCCAATTCCTTGTTCATGTCTTATTCCATCTTCAGATCTTGAAATCTTGTCTCAAACAGCCTTGCATCTTAGTTTCATCCTAGTTTCACCCTTTGCATCAGCATCAAAACCCTAGTTGCATCTCAAGAACATCATAAAAGTTGCATTCATCTTCCTACCAGCATTCTAGAATCAATCCTTGTCATTTGCATTATCCCTTTAGATAGAGCATTGTCCCTTCACCCTTCAATACCTTTTCCACCAGCATCCCCCCATCAGCTTTCTATATCTTTCCAGCAGATCCATCATCTTTTGCTCCAAAACCCAGAGTCCCACCAACACTTAGTGTTCTACCTTTTGAGTTGTTTTTCATCCCCTATCCAAGATCAGAGACCATCATCCTCTTTTTGACACAACATGTCATAAAGAAATCAAACCTTGTCCTTGCATAGCCATCATCTCGAGCAAGAGATTGGAGTGTATTGATAAGAAACTTGTTGACCGAAGATCATCAGTCTATCCTAGGTTGACCCCATCCATTCTCTGATCCTCCATTTGGGAAAAATAGCAGCTCATTTGTTGACCACTCAGTAATCTTTCACTAGCTTTCCACCAGCAACCTATCTTTTCTCCACCATCTTGATCCATATCCGTTTCATCCAGCTTCCATCATTGCCATCTTGATCCCTATCTTTGCATTTGCATCTTAGAAGTCATCATCTTTAGAAGTTCATCAACTTTGCATCCATCAACATCTTTTAGCCAAACATCTTGCATCCATTTAGCACTTGCATCTCCATGCCTGTTGAGACCAGATCTTGGAAAAGAAGAAGCATGAATCCTTATCCACCAACAACCTCATCCGATCCCAAACTCTTCACCAACGCCATGATGACCTACAATTCCCAGATCCAAGCCAGTAACCCATGTGAAGATCCAAACATCCCTTCATCCCCCTTGGCAAACCAAGCATTCACAAATCCTCCAGATAGCCCACCAGTGACCAATGCCCTTGTACCGCAACATCAGCAAAGCACGTTTGTTCACTACCTGCCAGAAAGTACCTCCATCCCACCATCTCTCTATCCACGCATCCCCATCAAAACTATCCAAGTTCCAGCCCAAGTGTATTCTCCGTTTGTCCAATCATTTCCCGATCCTATCATGCAAACACCCCAAGAGCTTTCCACCATTCCCCTTTTCTTGCAAGGAAGCCTCGCCAGTCCCACAACACAAGCTGCAGCGCCATTCGCTCCATCTCCTACCCCTTTTGCTTCATCATCTGCTATGGCTGCCCAAGCCCAAATCTGAACCCAAAGTCAGCTTCCACCTCTCACACAAGCTTTTACACCAAAAGCTTCGCCACCATCCACAAATCAAGCAACGCCTTTCACCATCAAAGGAGCACCATCACCCTTCACCCCCCAAGCACCTGTACCTTCTTCTTTGGGTTTAGCGCAATCGCTCCCCATTCCAACCTCATCTTTCTCTTGGGTGTTTCCTTCATTTTCCTCCTCACAAGCATCCGCTCAACCACAACCTCAACAAGCTCCTTTATCTCAACCATCATTCGTGTCCCAAGCTCCCGTTGCTCCTACCATTCCATCATCCGCTGCAGTGCACCCTAACACAAGCTCTCAGTGGGGCCTTACACAAGAAGAAATGAAGGCATGGGGGATCCCATCTCAATCCCCTACATCTATGGTTGCAAGTCAACAAACCGCCTTCGCCCAAGCAGCATAGCAGCAACTACCCCAACCATCGACGGCTTCAAGCTATTTGTCCCAAATCCCAAATACCTTCCAGCAAGTTCCACCACCTCAACAGCCAACTTTCCCCAGCTATCTTACCCCATCACCCTTTACTTCTAGCTTCCCCATGTCTGTTCCACCTCTAAGTAACGCAGGCATGCACCCAGCTTATATCAGCCAAACCCAAAGCCAACCTCAGCAACTACCACCATCATACCCGCAAGCAACATCATTCCAACAGCCTCCCCCACAGCAATCACATGTCCCCTTTCAGCAAACACCCATCATTCCTCAACAACAGCAAGTCCCTTGCTATCAGCCCCAGCAACAAATCCCTATCATCCCCCAGCAACAACAAGTTCCCACCCATCAGGTACAACAGCAAGTTCCAAATGTCCAATATCAGCAAGCAGTCCCACAACAACCACCAGTTCAACAACAGCAAGAAGCCCAACAACATCACGTGGTTCCATATCATTTACCACAATGTCCCCCTATGCCACACCAGCAATATCCCCAGCAACCATTGCCCCAAAATCAGTTCTAACCCATTTATCCACACCAAGCGCCATATCTAGTTCCACAGCTTCCATCACAAGCAGAAGTCCCAGTTCCCTCGCCACTCAATGCTGAGTGGGAAGCAATGAAAAATGCTCTAAAGGAGCTACAAAGTGGAACAAAGAATAAAAAATACAAGTTCGAAGAGTTGTGCTCATATCCCTTCGATCGGTCCATAGCAACTATCCCTTTCCCCAAGCATTTTGAGATGCCCAAGTTCGACAAGTATCGGGGGAAAGGAGATCCAGTAAACCATATCAAAGAGTTCTACATGGCGTGCCAAGAAGTAGCTTACAGTGATAACTATCTCCTGCGCCTGTTTCCCAAAAGCTTGGGAGGAACTGCTGTTGAGTGGTTTTACAAAATATCACATGGGACAATAAAAACCTTTGCTGAACTCTCTGAGAAAGTTCATCACACACTATGCCCATAATGTGGAGAATGAGTTGTCCTTACTAGACCTATGCAACTCAAAGCAGAAAGATGGAGAAAGCCTTGCAGAATACTTGCAAAGATGGCAGAATCTTACAACTAGGTTATCATATCAGCCGCCAGAGAAGCATCTAACAAAGATCTTCATTGATAACCTACATCCAAAGCTATCCCATCACATGCGAATGAACTATCTCCAGACATATCAAGACATCAAGAGCAAAGGCATAGGCATCGAGAAAGCTCTCCTAGATGAAGGCACTATTCGTCACTTCAAGGATGATTCTAAGAACAAACCCAACAATGATAAATCCTGTTACTGGAATCGTAACAAGAATGTTGTTACAGATGGAGCCACTGATACTAAGAATGTACAATTCATTGTGGCTAGTCCTACACTAGCTCAAACATACCAACCGCCACAAGCGCCCATCTATCAGCAACCCCCAGCTCCCGCATATCAAGCACCTATTTATCAGCAGCCTCCTCAAGCTCATCAACCACCTGTGCAACAGTATCAGCAGCAATACCAACAGCAGCAGCCAGCACGTCAAGGCAATCCTGTTAATGCAGTTAACGTTTCCCCAAGGTAGAACAAACCCAACAATCAGAACAATCCAAAGAGGACTTTCACACCTTTGGGTGAGCCTCTGGATCAAATCTTTTATCGGCTGGCCAAGGCAAATATGATCACATATCCGCCCATCCCACAGAAGGATGACAACGCACCAAAGTCTGATTGGTATAAAGAACATGAATACTGTGATTACCATCATGTGAAAGGGGCACACAACATTGAAGTGCATGCGGCTTAAGCACTACATCCAGGATCTCATTGATCGCAAGGAAATCCAGGTCGATGCACCAGCTCAAGCTTCACCCAATGCCGGTTTGCAAATATATCAAAATGTGTTTCCTCAACACGATACCGGGAAGAATCAAGCCAACGCCAATCAGCCTCAAAATCATGGCAAAGGCAAGCAAGAAGATCACACAGTGGCCTACATCAACTATGACAAGTATGTCAGATGCATAACTCAAGTTGAGCCCATCCAAGATGAGCCCACCATCAATACCATCCATGTCAGAGGGCCGGATCGACAATGTGCTGCAACTACCCGCAGTGGTAGGAAAACTGTTGCTGGTGCTCCTCCGAGGTCAGCTGCTCCTCCAAGGCCAACATCTACTGCATCCACAGCACAGTCTAACACCAGGCCAGCATCAAATGCACGCGCAACACAGCATAATGCACCAAGAGCACAATACTATATCATAGAGCATCTTGGGAACATGCCAGCCCAAATATCTATCTTGGATTTGCTCCGCACATCACCCATTCATCAGGAGATCCTGGACAAAGCTCTAAAAGAAGGCCATGTCCCCACGTACATTAACACAACTCAGTTTGAAACTCTTGTGGGACACCTATCAGCAGCATGTGCCTTGTCCTTCAAAGAATCTGATATACCAGATGTCGCTCCTGACCATACTCTCCCTCTCCGCATTGTTGTCATGGTCAGAGATTTTTCCATCAAACGAGTTCTAGTGGATAATGGCTCAGCCCTCAACTTGTGCACATTAAAATTCATCAAGAAGATCGGGTTCACGGAGGCCGACATACAACATGAGCAAATCACTATCAAAACATATGATAACTTGGAGCGTACCTCTGAAGGTACTATGACTTTGCCTATCCAGCTAGGCCCAGCAACGCAAGATACTCTCTGCCACGTTGTTGATCTTGACCTACCGTTCAATATCCTCCTCGGTCATCCATGGATCCATTCCATTAAGGCCGTACCATCTACTTACCATCAATGCATCAAGTTTCCACATCAAGGCACTAAGGTTACCATCCACGCTGACCCTAACCCCTTCGCATACTGCCTTGCGATGGAAGCATCTTTCCCTCATTCTACTCATTGTCCTGGAACTGATATTGGTACTTCTATTGCTAGCTCATCCCGATCCCATCGTGATCCAGAGACCATCCTCTCTTCCACCTTATCATCCATCAAGATCAACAACCAGGGTTGTGGCGAATACAGCCTTAGTGATGCATTTGCTGTAGGGACTCTTCCACGTGATCCACATACTCAAGGGCGCCCAAGTTGTCAAAACAAGCCTGTTGAGGAACATTATAAGCTCAAGCAAATCGGAAACATGACTTTTGAGTCCCATGGTACCATCAGCAGCAAAGAAATAGATCCAGATATTAACAAATGGTTATACAAAGATCCCCCATCACGTGACACACAACTTCTTGAGTACTTCAAAGAGAAATATCCAATCCCCTACAAAAATGTCACAGAACACTATAACTATCAAGGTGGTGGTCTAGGACCACAAGAGGACGGAAATTTGTTTCCTATCATACCATCCCAAAATCCAGAACAGCAAGGACTTGGCTTTAATACCTCTCGCCTGCTTGAACAAGAGCCCAATACCACAACTGCGGACACTAACATGACCAACGTGAACTTTTCGAATAGCTGGGATGACCTCATGGAAATCAAAAACATCCCCGAAGAGAAAGACATCCGATCCTACAATGATATCTTTGCCGACGACACCCTCCTGGGGACTTCTATTCTCCAACAACTCTCCATTAACCTCATAGATCTTCCCCTCACAAACCCCGACCTCATAGATTGGGACCAACCAAGCATCGCACACATCAACAAGTTCCAAAGTGCACAAGCACTCCTAGAATTCATGGGGGCATCAGGTCCAGCAAGCAATCAGGATCCAACATCAACCTCTGTCTATCAGCTTCACCCAGAAGGATATTTTGGGGAAGAGGCAAGCTTTAGTCACAAAAATGAAATAGCAAAAGAACATCATGAGTCTTTATGTGAAAACCCCCTTGGGGCACATTCTGATTCCAAAATAGTAAAAATAAAGGGTGTATCTTCTAGTGAAAACCTGGCAATTCAGGCACTAGAAGATGAAGCCTTGCCTCTTCCCCCTATCCAAGATTATAGACCAGAGCAATCTCCAATCATCATAGAGGAAACCAAGTCAATCAACTTGGGAACAGAAGAATATCCAAAGATCACCTACATTGTAGTCAACCTAACAGAAGGAGAAGAAATCGCTCTCAGTGCCTTGCTCAAGGAATCCATCATCAACATTGCATGGTCATACGCCCACATGCCTGGGCTTGATCCAAACCTTGTTTTTCATCATCTATCAGTAGATCCAAACGTCAAGCCAGTGAAGCAGAAGCTAAGGAAAATGCATCCAAAGGTAGCATTGCTCGTCAAAGAAGAGCTTGAGAAGCTCCTCCAAGCTAAGATCATCAGAGCAATAGATTATTCAGGGTGGATCTCTAACATGGTGCCAGTCACAAAGCCTTCTAGCGACATCAGAATCTGTGCTGATTTCAGGGACTTGAACAAGGCATGTCCTAAGGATGACTTCCCATTGCCAAACATAGACATGCTTGTAGACCTCACAGTGGGTCATGAGATGTTATCATTAATGGATGGATTTTCAGGCTACAATCAGATTCATATAGCAGAAGTAGATCAACATAAAACAACATTCACAACCCCATGGGGTACCTTCTGCTACAACATGATGCCATTTGGGCTAAAAAATGCAGGGGCCACATATCAGAGAGCAATGACAGCGATCTTCCATGACATGATCCACAAGATCCTTGAAGACTATGTGGATGATATCCTTGCAAAATCCAAAACAAGGGATGAACACCTCAACATCCTAGAGCGTGTATTTGATCGTCTGAATCATTATGGCTTAAAGCTTAATCCTAAGAAATGTGTCTTTGGTGTTACATCTGGCAAGCTTCTAGGCTTCATCGTCTCTAGACGAGGCATAGAGATCGATCGTAAAAAGGTAAAAGCAATAACAGAGATGCCTCCACCAAGAAATCTCAAACAGCTCAGAAGCCTACAGGGCAAGCTTCAATCAGTACGGCGGTTCATCTCGCAACTAGCGGACAAGTGCCAACCATTCTCACATCTCTTATGCAAAGACACCAACTTCAAGTGGGATCCCATATGTCAAAGAAGCTTTGATAAGCTCAAGGAGTATCTAGCTAATGCTCTGATCCTTGTACCACCAGTTCCAGGATGCCCACTCATCCTTTACATCTCAACAACAGCTACAGCACTAGGGGCACTCCTAGCACAGCATGATGATGAAAACAGAGAACGAGCTGTCAACTACATCAGTCGCACTCTTGTGGGCTATGAGCTTAACTATTCACCCATGGAGAAAGCATGCCTAGCAGTGGTCTTTGCCACTCAAAAACTTAGACATTACATGCTTAGCCACACAATCAAGCTCATATCAAAGGTGGACCCTCTTAAGTATCTGTTATCAAGGACAACCCTCACAGGCCGTATGGCAAAATGGGTCATGTTACTCAGCGAATTTGACATTCAGTATGTAGATCGCAAAGCAATCAAAGGGCAAGTCATTGCCGATCAACTAGCAGAAGCACCACTGGTGGATGCCTATCCACTAATCATGGAATTCCCCGATGAACACTTATGCATGATTGAAGAGCAGCCCATGTGGAAACTATACTTTGATGGTTCCAATACATCCCATAGCTCTGGGGTACGAATCCTATTCATCACACCTCAAGGTGACTATATTCCAAAATCATTCAAGTTGGGATTCCCCTGTACCAACAACATTGCAGAATATGAGGCACTCATCTTAGGTCTCAAAATAGCTATCCAATGGAACATCACAGAACTACAAGTCTTTGGAGATTCACAGCTCATTATCAAGCAAGTCCTTGATGAGTATCAGACAAAGGATGACAAGTTGCTACCTTACAAAGAGCTGGTGGACAAACTACAAGAGCATTTCCTACATCTACAGTTCACCCAGATCCCAAGACTTCAGAACAAAGCAGCAGATGCAATGGCAACCATCGGATCCTTATTGGAAATCCCACATGACGCAACACAATATGAATTTCTAGTTGAGTAGCTACACTTTCCAGCTTATGAGAACACCGATGCAAACATGGTGTGTGTCTTGGTTGGTCCCCAATCCCCATGGTACCATGACATCCATGCATATCTAAAAAATGGTATCATATCTCCCCATCTCACCAATAACCAACGCCAAAACCTTATTCACAGAGCTTCCCGCTACACTCTTGTAGCCAACACCCTATATCATCGCGGGTATCACAATGTCCTATCTAGATGTTTAGACTCAAACGAGGCCGTCCTGGCCTTACAAGAAGTTCACGCTGGAATTTGTGGTGCCCACACGAGTGGCGTGGTTCTAGCAAAGCAGCTGCTTAGAGTTGGATATTATTGGCCAACAATGGAACATGATGCGTGTGAATTTGTCAAGAAATGTCTCCCATGTCAATAGCATGCCAATTTGATACATGCACCAGCACAAGATCTATAGCCTATTGCACCACCGTGGCCTTTTTCATGTTGGGGCCTCGACCTCGTTGGCTTGATCACCCCCCTCTCTTCGGATGGACACAAGTATATCATAACAGCCACAGAGTACTTTACCAAATGGGTTGAAGCGATTCCGATCACCCTTACTACTGGCATCCAAATATCCAAGTTCATCCTCTACCATATCATCTGCCGCTTCGGCATACCATCTACCATTTTCATAGACTATGGCACACCTTTTGAAAACCAGCATGTGGATGATCTATGTGCCAGACTCCACATCCATCATCGTTTCTCCAGTCCATATTTCCCTCAAGGAAATGGCCAAGCTGAGGCAACTAACAAAACTATCTTGAAAATCCTCAAGAAGGTTGTCAATGATTCTGGTCGTGACTGGCACCTCCAAATCAATCCCGCCCTTTGGGCCTACCACACTTCTTATCGCACTCCCCACAGGCACCACCCCATACTCCCTTGTATATGGTGCTGAAGCCGTTCTACCGATCGAGGTTGAGCTCCCATCCTTGCGTGTCTCCATGAAGAACTATACAACTGATGAAGACTATCGTGTGGCCCGGCTCACACAGCTAGATCTGCTAGATGAAAAGAGACAGCAAGCTTATGATCATTTGGTGGCATACCAAAATTGACTTAAAAGGAGTTATAACAAAAAGGTCCATCCTAGACAATTCCAAGTCGGTGACATGGTTCTCAAAGAAAATCAGAAGGTCCTAGCAAATAGAGAAAAGAAAGGAAAGTTTGAGCCTACTTGGTTGGGCCCCTATGTTGTCACCGCATCCTTTGGCTCGGGAGCCTATCAGCTATCAACACCAGAAGGTGAGCCCTTGAATGATCCTATCAACATCATCCATCTGAAGAGGTTCTATGCCTGAACCTGATCCTGCATATATCAGAAAAATCCAAAAACATTCAAAAAAGCAAAAAAAAGAAAAAAAAAAAGAAAAGAAAAAAGAAAAGAGAAAGAAAATAATCGTCAAACGGTGAAAACTTGGCAATTCAAGCACCTTGGACAAGTATGTTGGTGAAAAATTGGCAAACAGGCGCCAACATAGTAAACTGAGTTATTTATCTATTCAGTTGTCCTTTCAAGCTACCGTCCTCTTCCTCCATCTCTTAACAGATCTCCCAGCAGTTCCATCTCCCCTATCCTCCAAGCAATCAGCTTCCATCTTCCTCCAACCCATCTACAATCCATATCCTATTCCAAAGCTTTGTACCATATCTTGTACCATATCCTTATCCCTTTCCTGTATAGCGCAATCCTCCCTGTATTTATCCTTCTTGTCTCCGTCCTAGTGAGAGTCCCGCTGAGTGTGATCTTCCTATCCCCAATCCTGAGCTTCTGTACATATCCCTTGTGCATATCGTTCCTTGTTGTACATAACCTTTGTCCATCTTGTAGCAGCATTCGATCAAATATCTTGTCCCATCCCCAGCCTCAGAAAACTTTTAGTCCCACTCGGGCCTTGTGCTTCAGCAACATCAATTGTCGACTTATCCTTGCTCATCCTGATTATTCCTTGAACTTCAGCTTTTGCCAGTGAACAACAACACTTATTCTCTCACCAACCCATGGGTCCTTGAGGATATATCATTCCTCCTGTCTGACCTAATCTTCCATCCTGGTCCTTGAGGATATATCGTTCCTCCTGTCCGACCAACCTTCCCACCATAAATCAAACCTAATCTCTCCT